>CAMXCT020005223.1:242500-280000 GCA_947184155.2 Cladocopium goreaui
CCCGATCTTGGAAAACCTTTCAATGGCAGCATTTTTAGAATATACGATGTTGGACATATGTGGCAATGACATTCAAACTCAAGCTATGGAGAATAATTTGCAATGACATATGTTGCGTTGACATTCAAAACCACAATTGGCGAAATTGCACAGGTGTTTCGGCACCACCATCGATGGCTGCACACCCCGTCCGCAAGCCCAGAACACAACTGTGTTGCCTTCACTAGGCGGATGTCCCAAGGAAAAAAGCTGCAACATTGAATCTTTGGTTGGTTTTGAAGCAGGTTTTGCAACCCTTAGTTTCAACCACAGGACATCATTGGCCAATGGCACACTTCCCAAACTGGGTTTGTCACCAAAACTGATGGATGCATTGTCCACCCATGAATCACTGAAGCTTGATGGCTGATTTTGCAGCAACAGTGGTGACACTAGTGAAATAATACTTCGGTTTTACCGGGGTAATCACCGCAGGAACTCCTTCTTGCACTTTGACCTGCAGGGTCCATTCAAGTAGGATAAAGAAGGGCTTGTCCGAAGATTGGGAAATATCGCATATAATATTATAATATTATACCCTGATGCAGCATTCACATGTATGTAAAACCATGGGGTAAAAAATGTACTTGATAAACTTTAGGGTATGTTTGAATCCTTAGGAGGTGCCTCCCAGAGTGTGGCAATGTTGGCTGACTGAACCAGCTTGTCATAGTCCGCAAAGCAACCCCCAAATTGGGAAGTGCGAGCTGCCATGAGATCGGCCTCAACACGTTTTGGTTTGAAAACATTCACCTTGGACTTGGGTTCGATGGTGGACCGAAATGGCCGCGGTGTGCCACCTGCCTGCACGGTGCTCTTTCAAACCAAGGTTTGAAGAAAGGTGTCATACCAGTAGTACCGCACAACGCGGTGGCGGAAGTTTCAAAAATAGGAAACCTATAGGAGAGATTGGTTGTTGTGAATCAGGGATGGCAGAGCGAATCCACTGATGGACCGAAAGGTGCTTGAGGTCTACTCTCTTTCTCTCTCTTTCTCTGACTATCTACCCACCTACCAACCTATCTTCTATGTATCTATCTATCTATCTATCGATCTATATATCCCTCTCCCTGTCTACCTATCTATCTATCTCTCTATCTCTCTATCTCTCTCTCTCTCTCTCTCTTTCATCTGTCTATCTGTCTAGCTGTCTACCTGTCTATCTGTCTAATCCCTTCCTCCTAATACTAAACGTCCCCCTAATACTAAAAACAGGCATCCATCTCCAATTTCCGAAAATTTCAGTTTGGCCAATTTGACTTTTAATTGATCCCCTTTAAAAAACAATTCAAAAATCAACCTACCATTTGTGGGTTCTCCCCCCTAATACTAAAAACTAATTCATCCCGGGGTGTTTAGTATTAGGGGGGCTAGTTTTTAGTATTAAGGGTTTTAATTTAGTATTAGGGGTAAGCTTCGAACTGCCATTTTTGGCAATATTTTAATTGCGTTATATAAGGAAATTTAATTGATTTTGAGATCGGAAAAAATAGTTTTTAGTATTAAGGGTTTTAATTTAGTATTAGGGGTAAGCTTCGAACTGCCATTTTTGGCAATATTTTAATTGCGTTATATAAGGAAATTTAATTGATTTTGAGATCGGAAAAAATAGTTTTTAGTATTAAGGGTTTTAATTTAGTATTAGGGGTAAGCTTCGAACTGCCATTTTTGGCAATATTTTAATTGCGTTATATAAAGAAATTTAATTGATCTTGAGATCGGAAAAAATAGTTTTTAGTATTAAGGGTTTTAATTTAGTATTAGGGGTAAGCTTCGAACTGCCATTTTTGGCAATATTTTAATTGCGTTATATAAGGAAATTTAATTGATTTTGAGATCGGAAAAAATAGTTTTTAGTATTAAGGGTTTTAATTTAGTATTAGGGGTAAGCTTCGAACTGCCATTTTTGGCAATATTTTAATTGCGTTATATAAGGAAATTTAATTAATTAATTAACATGACTTCGATTTGGTTCCCTAATAATAAATACCACCCTAATACTAAAAACTACCTGCCGTGTTTTGTATTAGGGGGGGGGGTTTAGTATTAGGAGGAAGGGATTATCTATCTATCTGTCTATCTGTCGACCTGTCTATCTGTGGCGCAGTGTCATTCAGTGTAGTGTAGTGTAGTGTAGTGTAACGTAGTGTAGTGTAGTGTAATGTTTAGCTAGGTTCAAGATAGGTGGTAGAGGCCTTAAGTAAGATCCAAACATGTCTGGTACGTACGGCTGGTAGGTTTGGTTTCCTTGGTACGGTACGGTTGGTACATGTGGTACGGTACGGTTGGTAAGGTTGGTACGCTTAGTAAGGTACGTTTGGTACGTTTACCAACCGTACCGACCGTACCAACCGTACCAGTGAACCGTACCACCGTACCGTACCAGATTAAGGGGGGGCGTTTTGGATTAAGGGCGTTTTGGACGTACCGTAACGTACCTTACTAAGCGTACCAAGCGTACCTACCCAAAGCGTACCAAGCGTACCAAGCGCACCAAGCGTACCGTACCAAGCGCACCAAGCGTACCAAGCGTAGCGTACCCATCTTATAGCTGGATATCAAGCACCTATCTTGAACTTAGATAATTTAATGTAGTGTAGTGTAGTGTAATGTAGCGTAGTGTAGTGTAATTTAATGTAGTGGAGTGTAGTGGAGTGTAGTTGTGTAGTTGTAGTTGCAGTGTTGTGGAGTGTAGTGTAGTGTAATGTAGTGAAGTGTAGTGGAAGGTAGTGTCTTGTAGTGTAATGTAGTGGAGTGTAGTGTAGTGTAATGTAGTGTAATGTAGTGTAATGTAGTGTAGAGTAGTGTAATGTAGTGTAGTAGAAGGTTTTGTAGTGTAGTGTAATGTAATGTAGTGTAGTGGAGTGCAGTGTAGTGTAATTAAGTGTAGTGGAGTGTAGTGGAGTGCAGTGGAGTGTAATGTAGTGAAGAGTAGTGGAAGGTTGTGTAGTGTAGTGTAATGTAGTGTAGTGTAGTGGAGTGTAGTGTAGTGGAGTGTAGTGTAGTGTAATTTAGTGTAGCGTAGTGTAATGTAGTGTTGTGGAAGGTAGTGTAATGTAGTGTAATGTAATGTAGTGTAGTGGAGTGTAGTGTAGTGTAGTGTAATGTAGTGTAGTGTAATTGAGTGTAATTGAGCGTAATTGAGTGTAATTGAGTGTAATGTGTTGGAGTGTAGTGTGGTGTAGTGTAGTGGTGGTTGTAGTTTAAAATGCTAAAAAACCTTCACGCTTTGCTCACTTTTGACAAGGTGCACAATCCCTTGCGCCTGCCACTCGAAGCGACATCTGAACCTCCAAAAGTGGTCCGAACCCCTGGTGCTTTTAACATTTTGACTTCGAAATGTGCTTCGCGCCACAACGGCGTGCACTTTTTTGACATCTCAACTTCCAAAAGTGGTCCGAGAATGGTGTGCTTTGTACATTTTGACTTGGAAATGTGCTTCGCGCCACAACGGCGTGCACTTTTTCGACATCTCAACTTCCAAAAGTGGTCCCACACTGAGGTGTTTTGTACATTTTGACTTCGAAATGTGCTTTGCACCACACTGCGTGCACTTTTTCGACATCTCAACTTCCAAAAGTGTTCCGAGACCCAGGTGTTTTGTACATTTTGACTTGGAAATGTGCTTCCCGCCACAATGGCGTGCAATTTTTCATCTCTCATCTGGCCAGCTGGCTCCGCACCCGCCGCTTTAGCGAGCCTACTTTTCGACCCTCCGGAGCCACAAGTCATTGGAAAAACACAGTGTTTCGCGACTTTCCTACCTTTTCGCGCATCTGCATCTTCTTTCTTCTGACTCTTTCTCTTCTACTCTTCTCTCTTCTAATCTTTCTCTTCTCTCTGCCTCTGCCCTGCTCTGCTTTTCATCTGTCCATATTGTCGGAAGTTTGACTTCTAAACTTCCTTCGATCATAGTGATGTTTTAAAACTTTTGGACATATGAAATTCACAAGCAACAGAACCAAGTGTAGTGATTGGTCAACCCAGTCTCCTTCAGCATTGGAGATACATTGTGGTCCATCATCAATGCTTCAGTAGCACCATGTGTCCTGGTGATCCAGCAAAACACTTCCGAAACGGTCATGATCTCCGTGCTGGGGTTTCCATCAGAACCACTGGACACCAAGACCACCAAATCCAGGTCAGATTGGATGATCCAAGGCAGCTGGTCGGTCACCGATGATGCATCTCCTAATGGGACCCCGGAATACTGGATGAAAAGTGTGGCAGGGAAAACCAATAGTGCATGGCCATACTAAATTGTGACACATTTTTTTTGAGTTGGAAAACAAATGGTACACAGATCTCCTGTTGGAAGTTCTTGGAAAGATCCAATGTTGAAACCAAATAGCTCACGGGCTTTCAACTCACAGTTCTGAACCTCATCGTTCAGGATCCAGAGGCTGCCATCGTTGCTGTCCTTGCAAATGGCCAGAGAGGCCTGCTGCATGTTGGCTTTGCACACCAGCCTCAAACGATCATCAAAGAACATGGGAAAGGTTTTGATGATTTCCTGAAGATTCACTTTTTGACCAGTGGTGAATCCATATATTTTTTTTTTTATATTGTTTATAATTTATAGTGTGTTTTGCCGAATCATATAGAATCAATCAAGTAGCGTCCTGGAAGCATTGAATTCATCCAGGGTCTTGGTTTCCAAGTTCACTCGCTTCTCAATGTCGGGGATCGCATCATCACCAAAATCTGGGGAAGCCACCATGCGGTCTTGACCTCCTGAGCCCGTGTCATTGCCGTGGGTCGCATGTGTTGTGGGAACTGACGGCGCTTCCCCCTTACCCTTCAAAGCTTGGGAAATAGCCTTGGCCCCTGCGACTTTGGCATCCAGGTCCTTGAGCTGCGACGCATGGCTGGACAGGTACTTGTTCCCCACCAGGTCTGGAATCCTGGGCAAGTGGGGCCAAACATCTTTCCCAAGTATATGTGGGGATATATATGTATATTTAAATTAGCTAGGTTCAAGATAGGTGGTAGAGGCCTTAAGTAAGATCCAATCATGTCTGGTACGTACGGCTGGTAGGTTTGGTTTTCTTGGTACGGTACGGTTGGTACATGTGGTACGGTACGGTTGGTACGGTTGGTACGCTTAGTAAGGTACGTTTGGTACGCTTACCAACCGTACCGACCGTACCAACCGTACCAGTGGCCCCCCCCTTGACCCCCCCCTTAATCTGGTACGGTACGGTGGTACGGTTCACTGGTACGGTTGGTACGGTCGGTACGGTTGGTAAGCGTACCAAACGTACCTTACTAAGCGTACCAAGCGTACCTAGCCAAAGCGTACCAAGCGTACCAAGCGCACCAAGCATACCGTACCAAGTGCACCAAGCGTACCAAGCGTAGCGTACCTATCTTATAGCTGGATATCAAGCACCTATCTTGAACTTAGATAATATTTATATAAATAATATTTATTTAATATATACTTATTTTAAATTTAACCATATATATTTACTGTATTTAATATATAATATTTATAATATATATTATAATATATATACATATGTAAAAGTAGTCATCAAACCTGAGGTAGAATATTACATGTTATGTATACATATATATATGTGTGTTCATGCATTTCAAGTAGTAACATTAAAAGATACAAAAAATATAAATTCCCTGAAAGGATCTTCAATTGATTGTCAGCCACAGTCAAAATTTTCAGCGTGGGAATGGGCTCTGTAAAGGACGAGGAAGAACGGCGCGATGGCCTTGCCGACTCACTTTGATCAAACCATTTAGACATGAACACCCCGGGAACATTGGACATGTTCCTCTCCATCATCACAGCATCATCCTGCAGATACAGCCCCAGGTAGTACACTGATGGGGCCCTGGAGTGTTCCACCAATGCCTTTATTTGCATGCTGCTGCAGGCTGAGCTCCGGATCCCAAGTGTGATTCCGAACATAAAGAGACATTTCATATTCAGAATGTCCCAAGAGTATACCAAATATAAATTCCCGAAGATAAATTTCAGAGTTTTTTGATGAGAAACCGGTTGGGCATGCAGTCAACAATCAGGATTGGGTGCCCATCATTCAAAGGCACACCCTCCAACAGCTTGGAAATGGTGTCCTGGGTGGCCGCCACGCCTCGCTGCTGCACCTGATACGGATCAGCAAATGCAAAGAACTCACAAACTTTGTGGAAAGACTTTGTTAAGCTTGTGAAAAAACTTGTTGAATCCAACAACAAGGCACCCGCCTCCTTCTTCAGGATTTGTCAACTCATGATCCCGGCTCCTTTTCACTGACTTGATCCTCCCTAGCATTGCTTTGGACTTGTTGAACTCGATGCTCTTGTGTGAGCCGCATGTCACCGCAACACGCAAACACATAATGTCTTGCAGTTCATTTGTTTGGCGAAACAGTGATGTCGAGACACATTGCGTTTGTCACCCTGGTGGGCGCTGGAAAGGAAGATCAGAACAACTTCGTGCACGTCAAAGGCCCTTGGATCACATGCCCCAAAGCACGCACTAGACAGCATGCTGCAAACACAAGTATCATACCACAAGCAAGCCATATCAATGGGTATCAAGCAAGCTTAGTATGGCCCCAATGCTTTCAAGTATCGCCAATGCCTTGTCCTCAAGGAGACGCCGATTCTTGAGAATGGCTGTGTGGGGCGTTGATGAATGAGCTTGAGGCATCAAGATGAACTCCATGCTGTTGGAGTTGCCCCCGCAAACAGCTTGGCACAGGCTGAGACTTTCGTCCACCGAAAGCGCACCTCACAAACACAGACGAGAAGTACTAGAAACACAAGTTTTCAAACCGATGCAGCCAAGACACGCTGAGGCCACAGGGTGCAGTCGATGACCATGATTGTCAACCTTGGGATTCGTCCATCAATGGGTGAACCGATTTAAAGAATTGAAGCTTAAACATCTCAACCAGGAAACGTTGAGCGTCCCAATGCTGCTTGTTTTGAAACAATCTCTCCATGGGCCAAATTGATTTGTCTGTAGGAGACACCAGAGTGACGTTCCTCCATCAGTTCCGCCACTGCCCTTTTCCCTTTCTCGTATCTGCTGCTGAGGTAGAGCAGATCAAGCCCTCCATTACCACAAACAAAAAACACACATTGAACTTGATAGAAGTGAACAACCATGATCCGCCTGTTGACTGGCATGGACATGAAACTTCGCTGCCCACTCTTGCATCAAGACCAAATCTGCATCGACCGAGAGCTGCGTTTGGGCAAAGGTAGTTTGGAGCAGAGCTGCCGACAACCTCATAGCGAATGGTCCATCAAAAAAGTTAGTTGCATGATTTCCTGGGGAACAAGATCCACTTGAGACCGTGCCATAGGTTCATGTTAGCAGACCTCAGGAATAGCATGCAGTTCCATGTTGGATTTGGGGAGTGTAAGTATGTGGGGAATGCTGCTGACCCAAAACAAAAGACTACATCTCCAGAATTTTGGAACACAACTGGGCTAATTATGATCATAATTATGACAGCTGGCTGCCACAAAATTAGCAATACATATTTATTCTAGGTAATATGTAAACCGATGTTTTCCATTTAAACATAAATTCACTCAAAACTGACATGGAACCCAATGCAGGCCCAAACTGAACCCAAACTGCACCCTGAAACGGCCAACCTGGAAGTTGAACAAGTTGTCCCAAAGCGATTTGCAAACTTGAAGGGTGATTTGCAGGTTAACGTGGAACCCAAATTGTCTTTAAGATGTTCTCCCTGAAAATTCCATGTTAGTGACCTCCGGCCGAACCAATTTTCACTTCGTGCCGCGCTGAAGGTACCATACTTTGATATTTTTTAAAAACTTATTTCTATCCAAAAAATATTTTGAAAAAATCAAATTTTCATTGCAATACCTTGAAAATGATCCACTGAATGTTTTAAACTGATTGTGGGCAGAATTTATCGATAAAATTTGTTTTTCTTAAAAAAATCACCTACCAGGTCCAAGGGGTGCCCATTCAGGTTCCAAGTTGGGTTCCAGGTTGGTTTGTTTCGGGCGGCTCTGCAAACTTACCACACTGTTGAAATAAATTTTCACCTGCCAGGTCCAAGGGGTGCCCATTCAGGTTCCAAGTTGGGTTCCAGGTTGGTTTGTTTCGGGCGGCCCTGCAAACTTACCACGCTGTTGAAATAAATTTTCACCTACCAGGTCCAAGGGGTGCCCATTCAGGTTCCAAGTTGGGTTCCAGGTTGGTTTGTTTCGGGCGGCTCTGCAAACTTACCACACTGTTGAAATAAAATTTCACCTACCAGGTCCAAGGGGTGCCCATTCAGGTTCCAAGTTGGGTTCCAGGTTGGTCTGTTTCGGGCGGCTCTGCAAACTTACCACACTGTTGAAATAAAATTTCACCTGCCAGGTCCAAGGGGTCTGCAAACTTACCACACTGTTGAAATAAATTTTTACCTGCCAGGTCCAAGGGTGCCCTTTCAGGTTCCAAGTTGGGTTCCAGGTTGGTTTGTTTCGGGCGGCTCTGCAGACTTACCACACTGTTGAAATAAATTTTCACCTACCAGGTCCAAGGGGTGCCCATTCAGGTTCCAAGTTGGGTTCCAGGTTGGTTTGTTTCGGGCGGCTCTGCAAAGTTACCACACTGTTGAAATAAATTTTCACCTACCAGGTCCAAGGGGTGCCCATTCAGGTTCCAAGTTGGGTTCCAGGTTGGTTTGTTTCGGGCGGCTCTGCAAACTTACCACACTGTTGAAATAAAATTTCACCTACCAGGTCCAAGGGGTGCCCATTCAGGTTCCAAGTTGGGTTCCAGGTTGGTTTGTTTGCGGGAGAATGAGGAGTGCCCTTCTTCTTCTCCTCTTCCCTTTTCTCTTCCATGAATTCTTTACTGTTCCTTACCCGCTTTACCCTTCCTTTTGTTCTATGTCTTTTACATTGATCTATATCTGCTGTAGTTTCCGGGGGTGCATTCTATCTGTTGTTTTCCCCACTGTAGCCACATGTTTCTGACCTGCAGGGAACTCTTGTCTCTTATCCGATCTTATCCGCTTCCCTTCCCTTGTCCTTTTGTTTGTATAATGTTCCTTTCCCTTCCTTTTCTTCTATGTATTTGTTCATTGATCTATATCTGCGGTAGTTTCCGGGGAGGCATTCTATCTGGTGTTTTCCCCACTGTAGTCACGTGTTTGTGACCTGCAGTGGACCCTGGAGTGCCCTTCCCTTTTCCTTTGTTCCTATCATGTTCCTGTCCCTCCCTTTTCTTCTATGTCTTAATCAATTGATCTATACGTGCTGTAGTTTCCGTAGGCATTCTATCTGTTGTTTTTTCCCACTATAGCCACATTTTCTGCAGGAGAATGAGGAATGCCCTTTTTCTTCTCCTCTCCCCCTTTCTCCTCCCTTTCTTCTATATTGTTCCTTACCCTTCCTTTTGTTCTATGTCTTTTACATTGATCTATATCTGCTGTAGTTTCCGGGGGTGCATTCTATCTGTTGTTTTCCCCACTGTAGCCACATGTTTCTGACCTGCAGGGAACTCTTGTCTCTTATCCGATCTTACCCGCTTCCCTTTCCTTGTCCTTTTGTTTGTATAATGTTCCTTTCCCTTCCTTTGATTCTCCTATGTATTTGTTCATTGATCTATATCTGCGGTAGTTTCCGGGGAGGCATTCTATCTGCTGTTTTCCCCACTGTAGTCACGTGTTTGTGACCTGCAGTGGACCCTGGAGTGCCCTTCCCTTTTCCTTTGTTTCTATCATGTTCCTGTCCCTCCCTTTTCTTCTATGTCTTTATTCATTGATCTATACGTGCTGTAGTTTCCGTAGGCATTCTATCTATTTTTTTCCCCTTTATAGCGACATTTTCTGCAGGAGAATGAGGAATGCCCTTTTTCTTCTCCTCTTCCCTTTTCTCCCCCTTTTCTTCTATATTGTTCCTTACCCTTCCTTTTCTTTATGTCTTGTTCATTGACCTATATCTGCTGTAGTTTCGAGGGAGGCATTCTATCTGTTGTTTTCACCACTGTAGCCACATGTTTCTGACCTGCAGGGAACCTGGAGTGCCCTTTCCCTTTCCTTTTCTTCTATGTCTGTATTCATTGATCTATAAGTGCTGTAATTTCCGCAGGCGTTCTATCCGTTGTTTTTCCCAACTATAGCCACATTTTCTGCAGGAGAATGAGGAGTGCCCTTTTTCTAGGGGGTAAAAAGCAAGGCGTGTTTTGACATCTGATGATATTCACAGTGTGTAGGCATTCTAAGTGAGGGATTTGTGCAAAGGGTTTTCCGAAAACAGCTAAAAACTTAAAACCCGGGTGCACAAAGAGTGCACTGACCTATGCCAGCCTGGCAGAAATGATTCCATGGCTGGAAGAAAGCTGGATGACGTTGGCCGTTGGACGCACCAGCATGCTTCAGGAATTAGATTTGGGATATACCAAGTCTATGACTCAGTTATGTCAACATATCATGACTGAGACCCGCGACGGCTTTGCGATCGATTTTGACGAATCCCCTGTGTTGCTGACAATTGGCTCAATCACCATTGTTGCAGACGCAGATGGCATCAGGCTACTGACAGGCTGCAAAGGCGCTTCTGCGCTCAAGCCATGCCTGCATTGCACCAACGTCCTGATGGGTCAACGTGAGGTGCCAGCGCACGCAAACATCTGTTGTGCAGAGGTGACAGCGTTCCAATCACAAAGTCAAGCAAATCTAGAAAGCATCATGCATCACCTGCAAAGTATCCATGAGAAGAAAGCCAAAGAAGAAGCTAAAAAGCTTCTGGGATGGCATGCTGACGCCTTACAAGCGTCAGCAATCATGCAACCGGATTTGGCTCATGTCATTTCCTTGCGGTCCATTCGGTACGACCCAATGCATTGCTTTTTATCGAATGGACTTGTGAACCATGAACTTGCTTTGTGGTTCCGTGCAATTTCCAACCAAACATCCGCTAGTCTTGAGGACATCAAGCACTATGCTGCGCTGTAACATGTTGGACGTACGGAAACGATGTCTCCTTTGATGTCTCAAAGTCGTTCAACCCCAAGATATGGTCCAAAGACAGTGATTTCCGGGGAGACGCCAGTGAAGCTTTATGCCTTTTACCTTTGCTGGTGGCATTCTCATTGGAAGTCGTCCTCCCAGGTAATCCAAGCCTCCAGCCGGTATGTGACAGCTTAACAAAGCTGTACGCGTGCATTTGTGCCTGGTGGGCTGCCAAACGTGGGTTCGACCTACGTGCCACTAGCAACCAAATGCAAAGATGGCAAAAGGAACACCTGGAATTGTTTTGCTCTACATATTCCAAAGAAGCATGCCGACCGAAAAACCATTTCTCATTGCACGTGCCTCTGCAATGGAAAGAACACAACTTCACATTGGATTGCTATCCCTGTGAACGGAAACACAAGCTATTCAAGACAATAGCTCCCAACTTCAACGAACTATCAAAATTTTCTCTCTCGATCCTGTCAGAAATGACTCATCGTGAGATCCATAGCCCACCAAACCACTTCCTAGAAGCTACCTTGCTGGGAAAGAAGTACACATGCGTTGAGCTGCAAGCCTGCTTTGATAGCCAAGATCTGCAACTTGCACCTAGTCTGGAGTACCGAGGCGTACGTTATGGAAAAGGTCAATACAAAGTTCTTAGTGCAAGAAAAGCTGTGCTCATACAGGCGGCTGCCCAATGTCAGGGATCTTTTCCCTTGGCAATCTACTGGCATGCATTGAGCGCAAAGCTGCGGGCTTCTCCCAGTGGCAGCAAGAAAATGACAGCGATGCTTTGTGGGTCACTCCTTTGGATGACGTTGCTGGCAGTGTTCATGCCAGTGGTTTTCGCAAAGAGCGCAAAAACAGCGCGACAATTGTTTCACTCCTCCATTTCTGACAGCCATGCGCACAGAGCCAAAAAGATGTGAAACTTGCGCTGAGCAGCGAATGAGCAACTACAAAAGATGAAAGAAACGAGACAAACGCCACAACTCCAAAATCAACTCAAAAAAGTTATTTCTAGTTATTCTTACTTATTCTTACTTATCTACTTAGTTTTTGGATAAGTAGATAAGTAGAAATAAGTCATGCTTTAAGTAGATAAGTACAAAGCGATCCCCTAGTAGACTTCATTTCGTACCATTTGGCCTTTCCCCCGCATATGATTTACAAATTCTGGCGATCTGATATTCTAAGTGTTGGATTCTGAAGCTAATTCCGTAGGAAACAGAGACTTCATTTCGTACCATTTGGCTTTTCCCCCGCATATGATTTGCAAATACTGGCGATCTGATGTTCTAAGTGTTGGATTCTGCAGCTAGTTCCGTAGGAAACATAGACTTCATTTCGTACCATTTGGCTTTTCCCTCTCATATGAGTTGCAAATATTGGCGATCTTTTGTCTCTGGAACACTATATCTTTTTGGTGTTTTTTCTTGGGTTCTGATGTTCTAAGTGTTGTGTCAGCAGCTAATTCCGTAGGAAACATAGACATAATTTCGTGCCATTTGGCTTTTCCTCCAATATGATTTGCAAATATTGGCGATCTTTTATCTCTGGAACACTATATCTTTTTGGTGTTTTTTCTTGGGTTCTGATGTTCTAAGTGTTGTGTCAGCAGGTAATTCCGTAGGAAACACAGACATAATTTCGTACCATTTAGCCTTTCCCTCCCATATGATTTGCAAATATTGGCGATCTTTTATTTCTGGAACACTATATCTTTTGGTGCTTTTTTGGGGTTCTGACGCTCTAAGTGTTGGATTCAGCAGCCAATTCCCTAGGAAACATAGACATAATTTCGTTCCATGTGGCTTTTCCCTCGCATATGATTTGCAAATGTTCGCGATCTTTTATCTCTGGAACACTATGCCTTTTGGTGCTTTTTGGGGGTTCTGACGTTCTAAGTGTTGGATTCAGCGGCTAATTCCGTAGGAAACATAGACATATTGTCTTACCATTTGGCTTTTCCCTCGCATATGATTTGCAAATGTTCGCGATCTTTTATCTCTGGAACACTATGCCTTTTGGTGCTTTTTGGGGGTTCTGACGTTCTAAGTGTTGGATTCAGCGGCTAATTCCGTAGGAAACATAGACATATTGTCTTACCATTTGGCTTTTCCCTCCCATATGATTTGCAAAATTGCGATCTTTTATCTCTGGAACACTATACCTTTTGGTGCTTTTTGGGCGCTCTGATGTTCTAAGTGTTGGATTCAGCAGCTAATTCCGTAGGAAACGTAGACTTCATTTCGTACCATTTGGCTTTTCCCTCTCATATGAGTTGCAAATATTGGCGATCTTTTGTCTCTGGAACACTATATCTTTTTTGTGTTTTTTCTTGGGTTCTGATGTTCTAAGTGTTGTGTCAGCAGCTAATTCCGTAGGAAACATAGACATAATTTCGTGCCATTTGGCTTTTCCCTGCCATATGATTGCACACATTGGCTTTTTTTTTATCTCTGGAACACTATACCATTTTGGTGTTTTTTGGGGGTTCTGATGTTCAAAGTGTTGGATTCAGCAGCTAATCCCGTAGGAAACATAGATTTCATTTCTCGTACCATGTGGCTTGTCCCTCGCACGTGATTTGCAACTATTGACGATCTTTTTATCTCTGGAACACTATACCTTGTGTGCGCCGGCGCATTTGGAAAACGTTTGATGTTGTAAGTGTGTGTGTGTGTGTGCATGAATATATATATATATATATACTATTTATACATATCATATGTTTTTTATTCATACACATGCGACGGACAACTTGAATTGGCCCCTATGTTTTAAGTGTTGGTTTGGTTCTAAGTGTTGAAAAATGTTGAAAATATGCTTACGTTCTAAGTGTTGGTTTATGCCGACGTTCTAAGTAGAAAAAATTGAAAAACAATTACGTTCTAAGTAATTGTCCGTCGCTATGTATATATATATACACATGCAATGCAAATGTATATAATGTATGACGTATGTGTTAAGCATTCATTGGTGGTAGACAACGGTCGAAAATGTTTTTTGACCTGAATTGCGGTTTTTCTTTCACGAACTGAGATACATATTAGCTGCCGTCGCAACTTTATTGCCAACCCTGTGACGTGCTGATCCCTCCAGGATGGTGTTGGCGTTAGAGCCTTCCAGAAGGTTGGAAAACTTTTGCAGGACAATCAGCAAAGGCTAGATCCTGACGATGCTTCTTTTGCCTTGTCGGCCTCTTAGGCAAACAGAGGGAGAGGCCTGGCTCAATGCCGAGTTATCCTGGAGATTGATGTCTTCGAATTTGGTGATGGATGTCGTAGGCCTTTGACCCATATATTTCAAAGGTTCAGGGAAAAGTGTTTGAGCATCATTGTTGGCCTTGCGGGTCTGACCACCACAAGGTGGCCAGTCTGATTTTCGCAGCTTCTCCACAGATGGCACGCACCTGACGTGGTTCATACGCTGCTTGGAACAGTTGCAAGCTCCCACAGATCCTGATAGATTGACACATGGAAAAAACTTCAGGTGAACAGCACGACTGAAGGTTGTGTGATCTCGTTCATTGAGCACAAATGATGCAATGTTGTTGAAGGTCCTTTGTTTCCTGCTCTTGTGACTTTTGTGCAATTGTGATTGGGATTACCCTCGCAGGTGGCCTAGCTGCTCAAAGGACTGATGAGTCTGCCGGCTGACAATCTCACAAACTTTGGCTTGGAAAGAACTATCGGATCATGCAAACGATGGCGTACTATCCTACCTCCCTGGCATCCCAAGACTGCATGATTTTCAATGTCACAGCTGATCACAATCAATAAGAGCTTGGCAGGGCCTAACCGATCTTGCTCAAGCTTAAATTTATGACTTTCTGGGGCAAGCAGGAACAAATAAAACTCAGGTCATTCATTGTCACAAGCCTGGTTTCATTGTTGTCTGCTGCGTGGCAGGGTTCTGTATTGCTTTTGAACGCATCTTGTGCTCCCCTGCAGAATCTTGAAGGTGGCTGTTTCTGTATCAACATGGTTCAACAATGTTCAACACGCATGGTACCATCATGATGAAGGTTCCATTCCGAATTCCCATTTGCAATTCGTTTGCAGTTTGTGAGAGAATAGAAATATCAAAAAAAATGGAAGGAGCCCACAGTTCACCAGCCTCAACAGTCCATTCATCAAAGCGATTCAAACGCACACGGCTCACAGCAGTGATCAATGCAGTGATCAGTACTTACCCCCAGAAAGACATTTAGTATCATTTAGTCAGAGGTTTGACTCGCAAGCTGAGCACTAAACGGGATAGAACATGGCGTAGCATGGCATAGGCCTGTGAACAGCTGCTTTTGGGGCTTCGTCACTGGATGGGCAAATGGGAATGTTGCAAGTGCTTAGAAGACAACAGCGATTCAGAAGAAGTGTGCCGATGGTGCGACACTCTGCGAGAGGAAGCGGACCGAGTTTGCATCGGGACACAAGAGAAGTCACAGTCCAAGGAGTCCAAAGGGCCCAATGCGTGGAATGCGTCCAAGCCTCGAGGTCCAGGTGGTCCAGGTGGTCCAGGTGGGCCAGCAAGTGGGCCAGACGCAGCTGCTGAAGCAATGAAAGCTACATGGGCTGCACGACGACGGCGTTTGCTGCAGCAGTTGGCAGAGGTGGACTTTTGTGCACCTGAACAACGACGTACAAGGTTGCGGGCGTTGCAGTTGGAACTGCATCCAGACAAACACCAAGAAGGCACATCACGTGTTTCGTCACTCCGACAAGTATCCTGCACAGCTATCATGCGAAACAAACCGTGAGTTTTCCACATAAAAAACAAAACCAAAAGCATTTGGCTGCCCAGCCAGGCTGGTCACTTTCACGGCATGCTGAGCTGGTCCCATTGAATTTGCTCATGACCTTGTCATGTTAAAGTTTGTGCAACTGATGTTTTAGGTTCGAGATCCCCCCTTAGGGCATGAGAAATTGTTTGGGGTAGGGACTTGCAATGGAAGAATCCATCCCCTTCGGCGCCCAAAGGGGAGAGGAAGCCCTGGTGATTGAGGGCTGTTTGCAGCAGCTAGGACTGACGGGTCCTAAGCTCGCGGTGTCATTTGGCACTGAAGAGGAGTTGACCGGCAATTGGTGACCCAACTGAAGCTCAGGCCAAAGGATTGGCACTTGGTTCGTGAAGGCGCAGGTGGCAGCTGCAAAAGAAATGGAGGATCTCGAGAGCAGGCTGCAGGGCTCAGCGTCATCTGCATCTAGGCAGAGGCTTGGAGATGCAGCCGCAGCAATAGATAAAGAGAGGATCGAAGTGGCTGAGCTGAAGAAGAAGGAAGCGATGGAACCGAGGTTGGTGCCGAAGAAAGGCACTCTTGGAAAGAGTGTTCGACTGCGAACAGGGAGGGTGGTCACAGAAGACGGCCGAGCAGAAGGTCTTGAGGATCCTTGTGAATGAGCTGACGTATGTAGTAGGGGCACCGTCTTGCAAGAATTAGAGAGCACGGCCCAGCCCGAGCGTGCAATGAAAGCATTGCTTGGCAAGTACCGTGCATCCACTTGAGGAGGCACTTGGCTGGGTGGCAGCATTACCGGAAGTGGTGCGAGCTTGTGGAGAACCGCATGACTGACCGGCGCCCCGACTAGTTTCATTGACTAATTTTGACTACCTGTTCGTCAGGGAGGAGGAAGGGATGGGCGCTTCCATCCCTTCGGCTGTTTCGAGGTCGGTGGCTTGGTTCCAACAGATGGCAGGAGTGCCCGAGGGCCATCGATTGGAGTCCAATCAAGCAGTGGATCTCGTGGTCAAGGTCTTGGTCAAGAAGTTGGAGACGAAGGCGCAGCCTATCAAACGGGCTCCCAGGTGGATGACCATGATGATTGGCCCCATGGAGGAGATGGTCGTGTGGCGTGAGCAACCGAAGGGTCGCCGGATTGCGGCCTGGATGAAGCTGGTCAAGATGTGGGCTGCCCTGAGGTTCAGCGACGCTGCAAACATGCAGGTGAAGACGCCGAAGTACTACGACGGCAAGATGACAGCTGATCTTCATAAGGCAAAGACCACCGGAGCAGGGAAGAGAGTGCAGGAGCTGCCGGTGTATGTCGGGGAGGACGCGTATTTTGTCCAGAAGAAGTGGCTGGAGGTTGGATTGGACCTCATCAAAACCACGTGGAGAGAGGAGGGGCATGACGTCTTCAATGATGGTGCGTTTTCTGAGGGGCAGACAGGTGTTGTTCCTATGAAGTACTATATGAGGCGTCTGGGGCGAGCTGCGACGTTATCGCCGCCTTGGAGGATTACGAGGGCAACAAGATCTTCCCTGAGGGATATGAGAGGTTCTGGACTGAGCACTCTGAGAGATCAACCTTTGCCAAGCTGGTTGGGAAGACTGACCGCGACCTCATCGGGAGGTGGCTGCCGGAGGGCAGTGACCAGCATGTGAGGACGTACAATGCGGCAGTTGCTAGACTTCAGAAAAAGTTCGTCAGGGTGTTGTGAGATGGGAGGGCCTATGAGACATTCGATGAAGGCAGTGTCTTGGAGGAGATCAAGGACTGGATGGTGTCTCATTGGGAGGTGGACCGTGAGGCAGCCTCTACCGGGTAGAGGCCTTCAAGAACAAGGTGAAAGTGATCACCGCAATGGCGGTGAAGGAGTGCGACAAAGTGCCGGATGAGAGCAGCTCAGAGAGCGTCACTTCAAAGGAAGAAAGTGATGGCAGTTGGGAAAAACTTTCCAAGGAGGAGAAGAAGAAGGAGGGCAAGCGCAAGATGTCCAGCGCCTGGCGGAGCTCAGCGACATAAGCACCCGGTAAAATGAGTGCTGTGTTGGGCGGCAAGACGAGGAAGTCCGTGGTCGCAAAACGGCAGGTTTCTATGAGAGCCTCATAGGAGGGAAGACCACGAACGCTTCGTGGCAGGGGGAGGTGGACGCTCCACCGGGGGGAAGACAAGACCATGGGAGCCCCATGGCCGGGTTGTGAATGCATTGGGGTCCCAGGTCACTGTTGCCCCTCGTTGCTTCTCGTGCGGAGGTGGGACGTCTCCCCGGTGTCTCCTCCAACCCTTTGACGGAGTTGTGCCAATTGACTCCGGAGTTGGGTTAGCTCATGTTGGGTATCCGGATCAGTTGTGCGGGTTGGTACCCAACTGTGAATGATGTCGGCGATCTGCTGAGCGGCATACTTGGTGTTGTTGGTCTTGTCCATCAATTTGCCATCTTGCCGAGCCCGACAGTGGGAGACTTTGTCCAGGTCGACTCCTTTGTTTCTGAGCTGCGTCAAGAGTTCTGTCATGAAAACAACTGCTGCGATGTCCCCTGTAGGGATCAGGTAGAGTTCACGACCATGAGCCAGCTTTCGAAGCCAGAAGTTGTTGGCTTGTTGGTACAGTAAAGCTGCCACTGGCAGGTGCAAAGGATCACACCCTTCGATGTCCAGCTTTTGACCCAAAAGATCAGGTTAGGCAATTTCCTGCCCAATAGTTAATTCCTTATTTCCTACCTAATTAGGTAATTTTAAGGTAAAAAGGAAACCTAATTTTAAGGTAATTCGGCACGTGGGGTTGAAAGTTTGCGTGCAAACTTGCGAGGCGGGGGTGAAAGTTTGCATGCAAACTTGCGAGACAAGGTTGAAAGTTTGGATGCAAACTTGCGAGGGGAGGTTGAAAGTTTGCCCGCAATTTTGCGAGGCGGGGTTGAAAGTTGAAAGTTTGCGCGAAAACTTGCGAGGCGGGGTTGAAAGTTTGCAAGCAAATTTGCGCCCTTGGACACGCACGCAAGCATTTGCAGGCAATTGGTGGTGCTAGTTTACACTCAAACTTGCGAGGGGGGTTGAAAGTTTGCCTGCAAACTTGCGAGGGGAGGTTGAAAGTTTGCATGCAAACTTGCGAGGCGGGGTTGAAAGTTTGCGTGCACACTTTCGTTGAAAGTTAGGTAAAAAGAATAGTTAAGGCAAGAAAAATTGACTAATTTAGGTAAGGGAAAAATAAACTAATAGGTATTTTTTTTGTTTAAGATAAGGAATTACCTTTTCGGCAGGAAATTGCCTAAGCTGATCTATTGGGGAGTAAAAGCCGATTGACGAATGCTACGTGGGAAGGTCAGACCGTTGACTTGTTGATTGTCATAATGGTCTTTATCCTCTTGCCAATGAGGATTGAGATCAAACCCATAGGTGCGGGTAGCTTCGTGATATTCTGGACCTCCTGGTGGGGTGGATTGAGGAGTCCCAAATGGACGAGGCTGAGACGAAGGGACTGATGGAGTGCTCGGAGAGCATGGTTGTGTCGGTGGACATGGCAAAGTTGGTGAGCATGGTGGAGTTGCAGGACGAGAAGGTGCAGGATATAGCAAGGTTGGTGGAGGTGACGATGGAGGTGCTGGTGGAAACCGATGACCGGACCAAGTGCCCTGTGTCATGGTTGGAGTTTGATTCATCATTCTTCCCATCATATAAGGTCCAGACTGGTTCAGTGCCCACTGAGGTCGAAACTGAGGGCGTGGCATATTCTGTGAATGCAAGATCGCTGCTTGCATGGGCCCGCACCATCAAGGAAAGAACGGCAGGTCTTGACGCGCTGGCTGAGCTTGTCCACGAGGCTCAGATCGGTTGCGTCCCGGCATTGGTGATCTGGATCGATCCGAGTCAGCCATGATGGGTCACAACAAGAGTCACGTTGGGCTGTTGAGGACGCAACAAAACTACAGCGGAATAAGTTGCAATGATGCATGAAGAAAGGAAAAGGAAAGGAAAAAGAGAAAGGACATAAAAGGTCAACAATCGACAAATCAAATGCAATGCATGACATCACCAGGTACATTGCACGCAACGTACTAGTGGGACCCTTGTAGTCAGGTGTGTCGCACAGTGTCAAAATGAAACTATGAATGTCCACAGGACATGAATCGACCATGTAAAAAGAATGTGATGAACTGTCAGTTGCAGATTGAGGCAACCGTACTTTTTTGATCAAAAGCTGGTCCAGGTTTCCCTAGAAATGTCAACTCCGGTTTCCGGGTAATGCCGAAAAGATCTAATGATACACAGCGGCAAAATTGCTGACGGCTGTTGGTCCTATCAACGACCTGAGTGTCGATCCTTAGTCCGTGGCCTGATGCTGCGGTAGTTGCAGTTATCTGAGGACGAGTCTTCCACGTCTGGCAAATTCGGCCACTTCAGGGCGATAAACTTCAACCCAACATGATTGCTGTGGGCAATCGTGTATTTCTCCGACGTTGTTGCCACTCCTTTTTCAGCCACGGAGAGCTGTGCCATTTCATTGCCACCAGCTTTGAAAGCAGTATGTTGGCATGCACCTCGATACATCGCCCCAATGACGACATCCTGTTGTCCTTTTCCTTTCTTTTGGATGGTGTCCATATAAGCTCTTTGGCCACCCAATCAGGAAAGGTCTTGTCGCTATTGGAAACTTCTCTGCCGAGGTAAAAGGCTCCAAAGGTGGGCATGTCGCACCGATTGAAGTTTTTGTTGTATGACCAGTTGGCCGGTCTGATCTTGCCCTCAAGTATGATGAGCTGTGAGGTTCGGAGCGTCGTTCCATGGAGAAGCGCCCAGGTGTGGTTCTGATGTTTCCGGAATGGAGGTGGCATTTGAAAGTGACTGGAATCAGGAAATGGAAATATTAGTGCAAGCATGTTGGTGGAAGGTAGTTCAATGATGTAGGACTTCCCCAGGTCGTAGTCCGGAAGGAGATATGTGCTGAAGAGGAGCTGGACCGCTTTTTGGATGACGTCCGGAGGAATTCGTGTGTCCACTTGTTTAAGGATCTCAACTGCACGGTCGAAGTCTTTGATATCCACCGTCTGCAGTGGTTGAGGTTTTTTCTCCGGTGCTATTTCTGAGGCTGCTGGCATACGGTCAGGGTGGCGCAAGGCGAACTTGACTCCACGGATCCACTCTTCTTTCGATCCTTCTTGTAGGCTGATGAGAATATGTCCAGGAGGTACGTTGACCGGAGTAGGGGGCTGGTCGTCCCCCGATTTAGCAGGTTTTTTGCTTGTGGCGGAGTGGCGGTGTAGTGTGGTCGGAGGAGAATGCCGTAAGTGGTTTGGTGGAAGATTCATGTGGAGTGCGGTGGCTGTGTGAAGGTTGTGAGTAGTCAGTCAATCCATTTGGATGGATTGGATGAGGTTGAGTATTTGGAATAGTCCTTCCACTGTCCCCATGACTGCCACTTGTCGGTGGACGAGTGTTCATGGTGGTATAGGATCGTGTTTGGGGATCAGTGTAGGATGTGGGCTGTGGGTTGTGCCCCCAAGGTGCAGCTTGAAGAGTCGCCGTCTGGTGGGATTGTTCCCGTGGTTGTTGGTGATCCTGGGTTCGATGTCGTTCTTCTCGATGTCGTGGAGAAGCAGATCGGAGAGTAATGGATTGTCCCCGGCCTGGTTGCCGAGATTTTTGCCTTTGAGTGGAAACATCCCTGGAAGAAGATCGAGGTCGTGATGAGCGACGGGATCGTCTGGGTGAGCGTCGACGACGAGGACTTCGATGAATGGAGACCGGACGTTTGTCGTGTCTCCGTGATGAAGAGTGGTGGCGATGAGAACGAGACCTGCGAGAGGAGCGTTGTCGTGGCAGTGGATGTTCACCAGGTGTTGGATGTTGGCTGATGTTTTGTGGAGGCATGGTAACTGGTGGAAGTGGTGTCGGAGGTTGGTTGGCTTGACGCTCTTGAGTCTTTTCCACCAGTGCTTGAAGGCTGGATTCAACAGTGTTTTTCATCTGTTGCAGCATCTCATCCGGATTGAAGGATGGAGTAGGTCCGCTGGAGTAGTCACAGCTGTTGGTGGATCTGTTGCCTGAGGTCCGGACGGCTGTGGCGTGGATGGAATGGATGGGGCTTGAACCAGTTGTGGAGGTTGGTGGAATGGAAGCAGCTGCTGGAGATGTTGGATATGGGATTGAGCTTGTGAGTTGAGCTGTTGGTTGAGTATGGCGTTTTGCTCTCGTAGAGCAGAAATCTGTGCCTGAGTCTGAGCTTGAGACTGGGCTTGAGACTGCTGATTCATCAGGTCACCTCCACAAAATTGACCTTGAAGTCCCATAGTCTGCGGGTTCCATCCAAAGTTCCACATCGATTCAGGGACGTTGGGAAAGCGTCCCGGAAACATGGCGACAGTGTCAGGTTAAGTAATCTAGTCAACAAAAACCTTCACATGATGCATCCACATGGCATGCAAAATTCGTGATAAGGCTCAGAGGCCCTCTGCTTTCATTTCACAACCCTGTAAAGCTTACGTCGTCAACCCCTGAATTACGTGCACAATTGAACCTCACCAGAGTAACCAAAAGGAAGCGACCACACCTGGAAAGCATGACCTGTTGCCTGAAGTTTCATGTAAAAGGCTGCGGTCAGTCTCTTGAGGGAACAGAACGGATGTTGTCGCAGCTTCAGTCTACCAATCCGTGAAACCTAGGCAGAAAAAGGTGAATCCCAGGCACACCGGGCCACTGTTCAACACACACTTGACGATCGACAGGTGAGACCCTGAAGTAAGGCCAGCTCTTCCACTTTACTTAAACGAATTACTAATTCAAAAGTGTAAATTCAGAGGTCGTTTCCAAATGTCAATTCTTTGCTTAGACAAGCATTCCCCGAAGGGTTCATGCCACCTTGACGAATCCAGCATGAATCACACACTTGCTCAGAAACATCTTTGCGAATTCTGATGTGGAATGCATCTTACGTGCAAAAACACTTCAGTTAAACCTGACAGGAGTAGTTGGATGACCAGAAGTGAGAACCCTTGCGAAGGTAATCTTGCTAAGTCCTTGCTAGAAGTAACAGTTCCATCTGAACCAAATCGTGGTCTTCCTTTACAGATTGCGACAACAGTGCAGCGAAAATTGCAAAATTGCAAAATGACGACATGGAGGTTCTTGGGTTGAGCCTCCTCCCCTGACTGAAAAAGATTGAGCAGGTACGTGGATTGAGCGTCCCCAATCCATATCACTGTGCAACAGATGCGTCTTCGTTGGATGGAGACATCTGAAGCACACTCCATCCCCCTGCTGGAAGTTAAATTCGTTGTGCAAAATCAAAAATCACAAAACGGTTAGAAGTTTTACATCTTTTCAGATGTTTCACACACACATGCTCAGAAACATCTTTGCGAATTCTGATGTGGAATGCATCTTACGTGCAAAAACACTTCAGTTAAACCTGACAGGAGAAAATGGGTGACCAGGAGTGAGAAACTGTGCGAAGAAAAGCTTTCAATGTCCTTGCAAAAAGAATCAAGTTGTTCAGATGCAGCTCATGCAAACTAAGTCAAATCGTGATCTTCCTAGCGGCATGGTGGTCTTTGGGTTAGCCACGTCCCATTTTCGAAATTGAAGTGTATATAAATGAGAATGATAGCAGGTACGTGCAGTTGATCAGACTGCATATCCTCTCCAAACATCAGTAGCTTCGTTGGCCACGGACTGATGAATGGAACCGTGGCCCGCTGCTTGAAATAACGTGAAATAATGTTGGCGAAACCAGGAAGGCATACACAAATGTGGAAATTTCTTTGTTTGAAATCACGTGAAAAAAAGTATGCCAAAATCAGAATTGAAAACGTGACAGTCGAAGTTTTACATCTGTTCAGATGTTTCACACAGACGCCCCGCTGCCGCGAGGCTATTTTGGGCAACGACTGCACGGATTGTCGCGAAGCTCTTTTATGTTCCCTGAAGGAGAATATATCAATGAACTCAAAATGCAGGGAAAGAAATGCATTTGAATTAGCCGGACTGCTCAGTCTAGGTTGCAGATTTTCGTCACGCATTGCCGCTAATCATCGATGTCTGATAGGTCTTCCATGTCCTGTGCCTGCCGGGCTAGGATGTGCAACGTCTGCGCCAAATGGCTTGCAAGGTGGGCCAAATCTGCCGCCGTGAAAACCTGGATCGGACTGGCACTCAAGTCATCTCCTGGGTCTCAAGCTTCTCAAGGATCGCTGCATTGGATTCCCTGTCACTGCTAATGTTGTGGAGGAATGTGGCCAGTTGGTGAATCTGACTTGGAATCGGTCGCGTGCCAATGTTGGCAGTGATGGATTCATTGTCATCCATTTCTGATTCAGGTAGTGCTTCTTGGTCATCATTTTGTCGATCAGCATTGTCAGACAGTTGTTGGAAATTGTGCCAAGAGGCGTTCTCACCGTGTACCTCGGGGATTTTGAAGTGACGACGCCAGTAGTTGGCAAGCTGGGTTGCTTGCTCCCGGCTGTTGATGTTTCCCTCGTCGTCTGTCCTTACATGACCAACAATCCCATTGAAGAAGCATTCCGGCTGACGGTTCCGTTGGAAACCCCAGCGATCGACTTCCGTCACCATGAGGCGGTTGATGCCTGTTGGGTGGGGTGACACGACCTCACGACCTCCTTGAAAATGTGAGTATTATGGAGCACTCGATGTTGTTGTTGGATCTCTCCGTCTGGAGTGGATACGCTTCCCCTTGGGGGTATGACGTGGATCCCTCCGGTAGAGGAACAGGAGGAGTCACTGACGTGTAACCGTGTAACCATAATGGTGAGCATGTGACGTCATGTCATTGGCGTCCATCCCTGGGCCCTGATGTGGTTCTTGGGGCCAATTGCCCATCGCTGTGCTTGGTCGTGACGCATCATTTGAAGAAGCGGCGCCGCTTCTGGAGGGCCATTGGATGTTGAATTGGCGACGTTGCATGCTCGTAGGTGCACGAGGGGAGTCAATGCCGGCAAAAACGGAATCCCTTTTTGTCATAGTAGAAACTGATGCCAGAGGCTAAGGAAGGAGAAAGAATGAGGAATGTTGACACAATGAAAATAGATTACGACAGCAGTAGATTAAAGATGTTCCACCAAATGACATGAATAAACAGTATAGCGGCACGCGGGAAGGACTTTTTCCCCGGTGACTTATGGAAGCATGTTGGGGTTTGGGAGTGGCTCGTGGCAACTTAGACGCATGATATATGGCTGATTTGGAGAAGTGAATGCGCAAATTTCATTCGGCAACAAAATCCCAAATTCTTATAACCCTCAGTCCAGTGTGGATGATGTTCACGAAGAAGTTCAATCAAGGTCTGCTCATTGCGCAGGACGAAGGTGTCGCCAGTGCTGTCTTGCCAACGAAGATCCATGGAGGTGGGCTCCAAGTAGCGATCCCAGGTATATGTGATGTGCTTGCTGACTGATGTAGTACAGCAGGATGTTCACCGTGAGAGTCTCGGTGTGATATGGATGGATCAGGACATTGTAGGTGAACAGGGCATATTCTTCCAGCCGACCCAAAGAAGGTAAGGAACGGCATGTTGTTGAGTCCATGGTGTCCCCATGAACAGCCGTCATGAGGGGGCGAACCGCTTGGAGGTTGATGAGCACTCTTCTAGGTTGCCGTACTGGTGGTACTTCATGCCATGAGTCACGGTATTGAGAATGGCTTTGTCGCGAGTAGCTGCGATATGCTGCGATGGTGCCACATGGGATCATCCCGAGAGCGGGAACAATCTGGGACAATTCGTACGTAATCAGAGGAGTAAGCCATAGTGACTAAGGCATATGGGATAGATATATATATATTTATATATATATATATATGGCAGTCGAGAAGTTTACTCACAACAGGGCAGACCCCCAAAAACAGTGAAAGAGACCTTACAATGCAAGTTTGACAATAAAGAGGCAGACACTCCTTTTTCCCTTTTGTGGTGTCAGCACCTCTTAGTCTTCTGCCTCTGGTTCGTGAGAAGGCGGAACTTGACCGTGTTGGTCAGACATTTGTTTAAGGATCGTCCATCGCATTTTTCATACCTGAGGATCACGACGTAGTCGAACACCAATTGTTTTCCATGAAGGACGAGATTTGGTGTCATTTTTGAGATTGATCAGCTCTTGATCGTCCATGTCCGTCCAAGGACGGTACGGTGGGTCAACGGGAGCTCGTGTGGTATCAGTAGGTTGGAGGATACGAATGGTAGGGTTTGGTGTAAGAACCAGCGGAGTTGAAGATCCTGGTGGAGTTGTGGTGTGGGTGGTGGATGGCACGGTGGCAGTTGCAGCTGGACCAGTGTCCATTGCTGAGGTTTCGTGTGCTGATGGAGCCTTTGAGGCGGCGTCTTGATCAGAGTCATCCGAATTGAAGCCCGTTCGTGGGATCTCTGAAATGATAGGCAGAGATGGAGGACGAGACGTGGAGTCTGGGCCAGAAGTTGATCTCTGTTTCTTCTTGGGCTGTGGGTCTTCGAGCGGAGTTGATCGTTGCTTGGACCGGACAGGGACTGGTGTCGTGGTTCTGGTGGTCACGAGGAAAACCAGGTGTTGGTGTGGTCCATTTTTGGTTGTCCAGGGACGTAGTTGAGGTATGTCCTCCACTGGCCACAGGATTCCGGGTTGTGACATCAAGGTTCGGATTTTGTCCTTCTTCTTCTCGTGGATGGCTGGCGATCGTGAGAGGACGTAGGTTTGGTTCGGGATTCAAGACCATGTGTGACGGAATGCCTCCATGAGATACCAACGTTGGTGGGTTTGACGAGGCAGGTAAGGGGACAAAAGTATGGAGGCTTCTTGAAGCTGGGTTTGAGCGTCCTGATCTGAGATGGTGATCAGGGATTGGGTCGTCCCATTCAATGGATGGTTCAAAGAATGGTAGGAGGCCCGCAAGGTAATTCAAACGCATGATGGCCCGAGCCAGGTGGTGGTGAAATGCTCGGCCTTGAACATGGTCCATGCTCACGGCAGCAGAAGAGAAGCGGATAGAGGGAAACGAGTTCGAGCCAAGCTGAACGAAGGAAGGAGAGAAATCAGTAAACAGTGGTGACCGAATCAGTAAAGAAGAAAGGAGGAAACACACCAAAACCGACCCAACAAAACAACAAGGAAGCAATATATTCTCAAGAATGGGTACGCGTAGAGGTCAGCATCTTTTTTTGCTCATGCGACTGAAGACTGAAGGTTCTGATGCTGAATCATGATTTGAGTGGAAATGTTGTGGAGTTCCTCCTTGGGAAAACGAGCAAGAAATGAATTAACTGGTCGAGCCCTTGTCGAATACGGAACTTTGGGAATGCTCCTTTGACCACGATATGGCATCGAGATCGGAAGCCACTCAGCAGGACTTTGGGTGGAGATACTGAGAAAGGCGAGAGGACTTGAGAGACATTGGTAGGGCCCTGATAGATAAGTTCCAATGGTTTCGTCTCAAGCATGAAGCCAAGAAACTCTTGATCGGGTTCAGTTTCGGGGATTATGGGTTTTCCATAGAAACCATCGTCCAGGAGCACTTCGTATGGCGGGAGATCTTTGCGGCGTGCGTCCCCAAAGATGAGCCGGTTGTCCACATAGCGGATGTGACGAATGAATAAGTTATGATTGGAAAGGATTTGTTTGAAGTTGATGGACCAGATTTGTTCGTTGATGGAGACAACCATGAGGCATAAAGCTGGGGACAATGGGCTTCCCATCGGGCTGCCTCGACATTGACGGATGCATTGTTCCGACCAGAGTTGTTGGCAAAGGTCAGAGATGTCGGGAATGGGCATGGATGGTAGACCGTTTCGCTTTGTCCAGCTTTTCATGCCCAGTCGCATCTGATTTTGACATTCTTTCTTGGAAGGAAAGACCTTGTTCATCAAGGATCCTTCTGCAATGACTGCGAGTTCAGCTGGTGCCAGAGAGTGAAGGAGGGAACCAGCCAGGACCCAGTGTGGGTCCGATGGGTTGAGAGCTGCTGCTTTGAATGCGCCCCAGTTCTTGCAACAGCATACTGCCGGGTTTGACGTAGACCAGTCAGCGATTGCCTGCTTGTGATTGCAGAGTTGGTCGAGAACAGCTGCATGTTTGATAAAGACCATCTTGAAGGATGGTGTATAGTGCCATTTCCGAAGGAATCTTTTGAGATGGAGTTGGAGGTTTGGAGTGAGGGACCATGGGGCTCGAAGTGCTGTGGCACGTGGAGCTGGTTTTCCATTCTACCATTTGATTGAGGCATCGATAGCATTCAGGGACAGAGTACGAAATGGCTCCTGGATGTTATTTGCTAGGCGGCGAAGAGCATAGCAAAGGGTAAGTCCTCCATCATTGGAGCGAAGCATGTTGGTTTGTTCAAATCTGGCTTTTGTATTTGATCCAAGAGCGTGGATAATGGTCCATAGTTCCAGACGGTTTTGAAACCGTGTGGATGACAAGATTTGACGCACCAGCTGAGGAGTGAACTTGTGTTTTGCCCGACGCCATAGTGTCGCCAAGCCAAATTGGGCATTGGTGTTCAGCGCAGGCTTTTGGAGAATGCCTTTCCTGGGGTGGAAGAATTGACATATGAAAGGATAATTGAGCCGGGGTTGCCATTCTTGGATTATGGCCATTTCCAGGCTGCGATAGTCGGCACGGTCGGTGTATATTGGGATGGGTGCCCAGATATACAAGTTGTCATGTTCTCGCCAGTAGCGAAGTGCTAACTCAGCTGGAACAAGTCGTTCGTTGGTGAGTTGAAGATATTTGCGTGAACGACTGTGCTCCCTGTCAAGAGTGTGATGCATGGCTGAGCCAATGTAGAACTTGGGTTGCATGTTCACGATGTGGGTGAAACGGATGTAGACACTCTGAGATTATTGGAAAAATGGTCTTGAGAAAAGGTTGTGGGCGTGAAGTGTTGATCGCCACAAATGCGTGAGATCTGTACATCCTTCCACGATTGACTTCAGCTTCTGATTGGGTCGAAGACCATGGATTACGGCAAGCACCATCATACGTGTTTGGATGATGCGAAAGCCTTGAAAAAGGTGGATGCTGTGAGTCATGGTGAAGGGAGTCAAAAGGTAGATGACCAGAATCATCGATTGGAGAATTTGAAGATGGGATTGAAGCACTTTGTGCTTGAGTTTTCTCCGGGGGCGAGGAGCTAGTCAATTGGTTAGGCTGATGGCTACCGTCATGGCTCGCAGGAGGTTGAGAGCATCATAGTTCTTGCCCAGGAGGCTGCCCGGAATGCCCATCATTACGGCCACACTCGTTCCACAGTGTCGATGGCTTCTGACGGTTGATGGGACCACCACTCTTCAGTTTTGGCGATGTTAACTGTCCGTGAGGACCTTTCTCTTTGGCTCTGACATCGGGAGTTCCTTGAGCCACTTATTGAAAGCTCGTACTGCGAGAGTTGGTGGCATATGTTGGGTCAACCACGGATTGACGGTGTTAGGACAAACCAGCAGGCTGGATGGATCAAATCCCGGTGGTGGTGGAGGTGCCGGGCTGGTGGAATTGTTCAGGAGAGCCCGTTGGATGGGCGTGGTGGCAGGGCTGGATGCTGAGGGTCCCGTAGTAGGTGGTGTGGATGTTCCCCTGTGTCTCCTCCGACTCTTTGACGGAGTTGTGCCAATCGACTCCGGAGTTGGGTTGGCTCATGTTGGGTATCCGGATCAGTTGTGCGAGTCGGTACCCAACTCTGAATGATATCGGCGATCTGTTGTGCGGCATACTTGGTGTTGTTGGTCTTGTCCAGCAGTTTGCCATCTTGCCGAGCCCGAGAGTGGGAGACTTTGTCCAGGTCGACTCCTTTGTTTCTGAGCTGCGTCAAGAGTTCTGTCATGAAAACAACTGCTGCGATGTCCCCTGTAGGGATCAGGTAGAGTTCACGACCATGAGCCAGCTTCCGAAGCCAGAAGTTGTTGGCTTGTTGATTCAGCAAAGCTGCCACTGGTAAGTGTAAAGGATCACACCCTTCGATGTCCAACTTTTGAGTAAAAGCCGATTGACGAATGCTACGTGGGAACGTCAGACCGTTGACTTTCTGATTGTCGTAGTCTTTATCCTCTTGCCAATGAGGATTGAGATCGAACCCGTAGGTGCGGTTAGCTTCATGATATTCTGGACCGCCTGGTGAGGTAGAGTGAGGAGTCTCAAATGGACGAGGCTGAGACAAAGGGACTGATGGAGTGCTCGGAGAGCATGGTTGTGTTGGTGGACATGGCAAAGTTGGTGAGCATGGTGGAGTTGCTGGACGAGCAGGTGCAGGATATGGTAACGTTGGTGGAGGTGACGATGGAGGTGCTGGTGGAAACCGATGACCGGACCAAGTGCCCTGCGTCATGGGTGGAGTTTGATTCATCATTCTTCCCATCATATAAGGTCCAGACTGGTTCAGTGCCCACTGAGGTCGAAACTGAGGGCGTGGCATATTCTGTGAATGCAAGATCGCAGCTTGCATGGGCCCGCACCATTGAGGAAAGAACGGCAGGTCTTGACGCGCTGGCTGAGCTTGTCCACGAGGCTCAGATCGGTTGCGTCCCGGCATTGGTGACCTGGATCGATCCGAGTCAGCCATGATGGGTCACAACAAGAGTCACGTTGAGCTGTTGAGAACGCAACAAAACTACAGCGGAATCAGTTGCAATGATACATGAAGAATGGAAGGGAGAAATAAAATGAATCGAAGAAGGCAACAATCGACAAATCAAATGCAGTGCATTGACAACATCAGGTAGAATGTAAACAACAAGTAGGACCCTGGAGATCAAGTGTGTCGCATCGTGTCCACAATGAAACAACGAAAGTCCCCACAGCTTAATTTGGAATAGCTCAATATGGTGCAACTAGACATGAATCGACCATGTAAACTGAATGTGAAAAAATGTCAGTTGCAGATTGAGGCTACCGCACTTTTTTGATCAAAAGCTGGTCCAGGTTGCCCTAGAAATGTCATGAAATGTCAACTCTGGTTTCCGGGTGGTGCCGAAAAGATCTAATGATACACAGCGGCAAAATTGCTGACGGCTGTTGGTCCTATCAACGACCTGAGTGTCGATCCTTAGTCCGTGGCCTGATGCTGCGGTAGTTGCAGTTACGGTATCTGAGGACGATTCTTCCACGTCGATGTGGTCTTGCAAGTTCTGCCACTTCAGGGCGATGAACTTAACCCAACATGATTGCTGTGGGCAATCGGCAATCGTGTATTTCTCCGACGTTGTTGCCAATCCTTTTTCAGCCACGGAGAGCTGTGCCATTTCATTGCCACCAGCTTTGAAAGTGTGTTGGCATGCACCTCGATACATCGGCCCAAGGACGACATCCTGTTGTCCTTTTCCTGTCTTTTGGATGGTGTCCATAAACTCTTTGGCCGCCCAATCAGGAAAGGTCTTGTCGCTATTGGAGACTTCTCTGCCGAGGTAGAAGGCCCCAAAGGTGGGCATGTCGCACCGTTGGAAGTTTTTGTTGTGTGACCAGTTGGCCGGTCTGATCTTGCCCTCAAGTAGGATGAGCTGTGAGGTTCGGAGCGTCGTCCCGTGGAGAAGTGCCCAGGTGTGGTTCTGATGTTTGCGGAATGGAGGTGGCATTTGAAAAGTGACTGGAGTCAGGAAGTGGAAGTATTAGTGCAAGCATGTTGGTGGAAGGTAGTTCTATGATGTAGGACTTCCGCAGGTCGTAGTCCGGGAGGAGGTATGTGCTGAAGAGGAGCTGGACCGCTTTTTGGATGACGTCCGAAGGAATGCGTGTGTCAACCTGTTTTAAGATCTCCACTGCACGATCGAAGTCCTTGATATCCATCGTCTGCAGTGGTTGAGGTTTCTGCTCCGGTGCTATTTCTGAGGCTGCTGGCATGCGGTCAGGATGGCGCAAGGCGAACTTGACTCCACGGATCCACTCTTCTTTCGATCCTTCTTGTAGGCTGATGACCATATGTCCAGGAGGGACGTTGACTGGAGTAGGGGGTTGGTCGTCCCCCGATTTTGCAGGTTTTTTCTGCTTGTGGCGGAGTGATCGTGTAGTGTGGTCGGAGGAGAATGCCGTAAGTGGTTTGGTGGACGAGTCATGTGGAGTGTGGTGGCTGTGTGTGTGTGTGAAGGTTGTGAGTAGTCAGTCCACTTGGTGGATGAGCCTGAGTATTTGGAATAGTCCTTCCACTGTCCCCATGACTGCCACTTGTCGGTGGACGAGTGTCCGTGATGGTAGGAACGTGTTTGGGGATCAGTGTGGGATGTAGGCTGTGGGTTTTGCCCCCACGATGCCGCTTGAAGAGTCGCCGTCTGGTGGGGTTGTTCTCGTGGTTGTTGGTGGTCCTGGGTTCGATGTCGTTCTTCTCGATGTCGCGGAGAAGCGGAGCGGAGAGTGATGGATTGTCCTCGGCCTGGTTGCCGAGATTCATGCCTGTGAATGGAAAGCTCCCTGGAGGAGGATCGAGGTCGTGATGAGCGACGGGATCGTCTGGGTGAGCGTCGACGACGAGGAGTTCGGGGAATGGAGATCGGACGTTTGTCATGTCTCCGTGATGGTGAGTGGTGGCGATGAGAGCGAGATCTGCGGGAGGAGCGTTGTCGTGGTAGTGGGTGTTCAACAGGTGGTGGATGTTGACTGAGGTTGTGTGGAAGCATGGGAACTGGTGGATGTGGTGTCGGTGGTTGGTTGGCTTGACGCTCTTGAGTCTTTTCCACCAGTGCGTGAAGACTGGATTCAACAGTTTCAACAGTGTGTTTCATCTGTTGTAACATCTCATCCGAAATTGAAGGATGGAGTAGGTCCGGATTGTGTGGCTGCAATATCACCGGTGTTGGTGTTTCTGGTGCCTGAGGTCCTGACGATTGTGACAGTGGGTGGAATGGATGGAGCCTGAACCGGTTGAGGAGGTTGGTGGAAGGAATGAGCTGCTGGAGATGTTGGATATGGGATTGAGCTTGTGAGTTGAGCTGTTGATTGAGTATGGCGTTTTGCTCACGTAGAGCTGCAATCTGTGCCTGAGTCTGAGCTTGAGACTGGGCTTGAGACTGCTGATTCATCAGGTCACCTCCGCAAAATTGACCTTGAAGTCTTGAAGTCCCATAGTCTCCGGGTTCCATCCAAAGTTAGTTCCACATCGATTCAGGGACGTTGGGAAAGCGTCCAGGAAACATGGCGACAGTGTCAGGTTTAGGAATCTAGTAAACAAAAACCTTCACATGATGCATCCACATTGCATGCAAAATTCGTGATAAGGCTCGAAGGCCCTCTGCTTTCATTTCACAACCCTGTAAACGGCTGAAGTCGTCAACCCCTGAATTACGTGCACAATTGAACCTCACCAACGACCATAAAGAGAAAGAATCACCAAACCTGCAAGCATGTCCTGACGCCTTTCCTGATCATGTGAAATAATGTGAAATTGTCGAGCTCCGTACTCTCTTGGGCAAAGTTGGAAAAGGAATTGTTGTCGTGGCTTTCAGCAGGCTACTCCGGAAATGCAGTCTCTCAAACCAAGGTGAAGCCAGGCACAGCGGCACGCTGTTCAACACTCATTCGACCGACGAGTGAGACAATGAAAAATGGCCGGCAGTTTCACTTTACTTAAAACGAATTACTACTTCAAAAGTGTAAATTCAGAGGTCGTTTCAAAGTGTCAATTCTTTGCTTAGGCAAGCATTCCCCGAAGGGTTCATGCCACCCTGACGAATCCAGCATGAATCACACACTTGCTCAGAAACATCTTTGCGAATTCTGATGTGGAATGCATCTTACGTGCAAAAACACTTCAGTTAAACCTGACAGGAGAAAATGGATGACCAGGAGTGAGAAACTGTGCGAAGAAAAGCTTTCAATGTCCTTGCAAAAAGAATCAAGTTGTTCAGATGCAGCTCATTCAAACTAAGTCAAATCGTGATCTTCCTAGCGGCATGGTGGTCTTTGGGTTAGCCACGTCCCATTTTCGAAATTGAAGTGTAAATGAGAATGATAGCAGGTACGTGCAGTTGATCAGACTGCATATCCTCTCCAAACATCAGTAGCTTCGTTGGCCACGGACTGATGAATGGAACCGTGGCCCGCTGCTTGAAATAACGTGAAATAATGTTGGCGAAACCAGGAAGGCATACACAAATGTCGAAATTTCTTTGTTTGAAATCACGTGAAAAAAACGTATACCAAAATCAGAATTGAAAACGTGACAGTAGAAGTTTTACATCTGTTCAGATGTTTCACACACACACGCCAGAACCCAGCGCATAAACCTTCCCGCTGTGCAGTGAAAAAGAGATGGCGAAAAAGATCGAAAAAGGTAAGGTTACCAAGACTTGACCGGACCAAGGAAGAGCGCAAACGGACACGCAAATCTCTATAGGTGCTTTGAGCGACCTTGCAGTACAACCAAAGACAAAACTTATCAAAAATCGCTTGATGACTTTTTCTCCTTTCTTGAAAGAGAAGGCGTTGACTTCCCAAAACGGCGAGAGGCCATGGATGGCCTGATTTCAGATTACCTAGAATTCCTCTCGGCTGAAGGGGAGGGTCGCGCTGCAGCTAGCACCTTTTTAGCCTCCAGGACAAAGATCCCAAGTTGAAAGGATGCCTCCCAGGGGCGTGGAGGTTGTTGAAGACTTGGACCATGAATGAAATACCAGCACGCGCACCACCAATGACCGAAAACATCCTCAGAGCCATGGTGGGTTGGTCTGTTTTGCATGATCATCACGATTTTGCTCTCACTCTGCGTAGGGTTCTACTCGCTTTTGCGACTGGGGAGTTGCTCGCCATCCAGGCGTGGCACGTGCATATGTCTTCAAGTATTCAACCCGCAGTTATTAGCTTGGGCTATACCAAAGCAGGTAAGCGGCAAGGTGCAGCTGAGAGCATCACCCCCTGTTCTGAGACTCCTCTGGAAGTGAGGGATGCAAGTCTCTTGGAAGAGATCAGAAGTAGGATCTTGATTGAGGAGCTTGGCATTGAGGGGGAAGTAGTCGAAGTGGCGCCGGGGCAACCCTTCTACCTCAAGCTTTTGGAAGGCGTCCTGGAGAAGGCAGGGGACTGTGATTGGCAGTTTTTGCAGAGAGCCCGCACAGGGTGCCCCCTAGGTGTCTTGGAGGAGCTTCCGAGGACACCAGCAGTTTTTGAGCAGCAGGTCAAGTGGGCCCTGGATGATGACCCATCGATGCAGTGGGATTTGGCCAAGGGCAACTACATCTCTGCAACGCGGCATGAGGGTCATTTGAGGGATCACTTGGAATCGGAGGTGGAAGCGGGCCTGATGGATACGATGAGCGGGGCCCAGTTTGAAGAGAAATATGTACAGCATACGGCCATTGCCGCCTTAGCGGTGCTCGTGGAGGATGAGGCGAGTGGAAAGAAGAGGGTCATACATGATGGCACCAACAAGATCGGCATGAACAATCGGATCAGGTGCAAGGACAAAGTTCGCATGCCAGGGCCAAGGGGAAGAGGAAGGTATTGGAGGAACTCTCAGCTAGAGGGGAAGGAGTCATGGCACTGGTAGGCGACTTCGAGAAGGCTCACCGGCGGTTCTTGCACCAGGAAAGCGAAAGAGGGTACCTTGGATGTAGGGCATCCGACGAGGAGGACATCATCTACGTCTCTACGTGATCCGCGTTGGAACATTTGGAATAGGGTCCACGCCTTACTGGTGGGCGAGGCTCAGCGGGGCGCTGGTGCATTTTGCACACTATGTCCTTGGCCGGATTTTTTTGTGGAGATGCTCCTCTATGCAGATGATCTGGAGGTGGTTGCCCCTGGCAAAAAGGGGCGGTTGGGGGCGGTTTTGGTCTTCCTGGTGATGGGCGGTAGGGGCCCCTTTCAAGTGGAAGAAGCAAAGAGGAGGATGGATCACGCATGTGGGTTGGCCCAATGGTTGTGTGACTGGATGAGGTCAGTGGAGGCCAGGAAGGAGGTTACTGACGCGGAGTTTGCGGCTGGCCTGGGAAGGCTTAGCTTTGCGTCGTTGGCCCTTCTTTGGCTGGGCCCCCTGTTCTCGTGGTCCTCGGCGGTGTGGGGCACGAAAGGCTTCCTTAGGGTACCATGGGTGGTGCTGTTTGTGATGAGGTGGATCACAAAGAAGTTGCAACAGGGCCAGAGGTTGGAAGAGGTGAGAGGAAAGGCCCCCACTGAAAGCAGCACAATGAGGATCTGGACAGACGCAAAGGCTACAGAGGAGGCTGCATGGATTGGAGGCTGGCTATAGGCGGAGGATGACATGAAGAAGTGCCAGTGGTTCTCCGAGAAGGTGGAGCCTTGGATGGCACCGTGGCTGAAGGTGAGGAGTGGAAACCCACAGAGGGTTATTGCAGCGTTGGAGATGCTGGCGATGCTGGTGGCCATCAAGCTGTGGATGCCTGAAAGTGAAGGGCATCTGAGGGTCCATGCGGAGGCCTTCACCGACAACAAGGGCAATGAGTTCATCCTGAACAAAGGGATGTCCACGAAATTCCCCATCACCCTTTTGGTGATAGAATCCAGCGAAACCCTGAGAAAGAAAGGGGCCACAGCGGACCTGAGGTGGATAAGAAGAGAAGACAACCAGAGAGCAGACGACCTCACCAACGAGGAGTTTGTTGCCTTTGAGAGCTGGCGGAGGAGAAGGATCGCAGAGGAGAACTGCAAGTGGGAAGTTGTGGGAGAGCTACTCCCGGAAAGCGAACAGCTCTACAAGGAGGTGCAGGCCTTCAAGGAGAAGAGAAGAAGTGAGAAGGTGAAGAAGAAGGAAGAGAGGAGAAAGGGACACAAGTTCTTCGGCCGGTGGAACTCCTAAGACAGGAGGAGGGAGGTGCCACAGACAAATGTGGCCGGCTTAGAAGCCCCTTCAGGGTCGCACCCTGGAGGGCTGGGCTGAGACCGGAGGGCCGTGTGTCCATCGAAAAAGGTGCTGCGGCTTGAAATCTCAAACATATCATGCATGAACTTGCTCATGACCTTGTCATGTTACTGTTAAAGTTTGTGCAACTGATGTTTTAGGTTCGAGATCCCCCTTTAGGGCATGAGAAATTGTTTCCCTGCCCACCCCTAGGCTGGACGCTTCCTATGCCGACGGCGGGGGGAGGTGCCACAGACAAATGTGGCCGGCTTAGAAGCCCCTTCAGGGTCGCACCCTGAAGGGCCGGGCTGAGACCGGAGGGCTGTGTGTCCATCGAAAAAGATGCCGCGGCTTGAAACTTCAAACATATCATGCATGAACAGGATTTTTCATCGTACATGAAATGATATGCCTCTTTACCTCTTTCCCTCTTACATCCTTTTACAATCCACTAGCTGATGAGCAGAAGCAACAGCCGCCCCTCAGCGTGGGCCGCACCCACTGATCTCTATGATTTTCTTCGGAAATCTGGGGAATGCAATCCAGGGACACGTAGAACTACAGAAATATTCACTTTACGTTTGAGCAGGGAGTGTGTTGTTAGGGGAAGGGATTTGCAATTTGTAGAAAGCAAACGAAGCTGCTGTGTGCAAACTGCAGTCGAAATATTTCATCTCTTATACTCTTACAAACGCAGTTGCCCGGTAATTTATTGCTGAAATAGTCCACGATGATTTCTCGAAGGTGGAAGTTTTAGTGATTACTGTTTGCAACATTTGCGTCTGCACAGGCCACCAGCACTTTGCTCAAGAGATGTTTCTTCTGGTGCAAAGCAGATGGGAAGAGGATGAGCGGAGTCGCAAGCGTCGGCAGGAGGAGGCTAGGAAAGCAGAGGAGCGACTCAAGGAAGAAGTGAGACGAGCTGAGGAAGCGCTGAAACGTGAAGAGGCAGCAAGGGCCAAAGAGGAGGCTTTGCGCAGACAGAAGGAGGCCGAGGAGCATTCTCCGGCCATGGGACTTCTTGTGGACGCA
>CAMXCT020005223.1:285000-407500 GCA_947184155.2 Cladocopium goreaui
TAGTGTAGTGTAGTCTAGTGTATTGTAGTGTAAAGTAGTATAGTTTTAGTTGTAGTGTAGTTGTGTAGTGCAATGTAGTGGTAGTTGCAGTTGTAGTGTGGTGTACTGTAACTAGTGTAGTGTAGTGTAATGTAGTGTAGTGTAATGTAGTGTAGTGTAGCGTACTGTAATGTAATGTATTGTGGTATAGTGTAGTGTAGTGTTGTGTACTGTAGCGTGGTATAGTCTAGTGTAGCCTAGTGTGGTGTAGTGTAAAGTAGTGTAGCTGTAGTTGTAGCTGTAGCGTGGTGTAGGTGTAGGTGTAGTTGTAGTTGTAGGTGTAGTTGTGTTTACTGTAATGCAATGTAGTCAGTGTAGTAGTGTGGTGTTGTGTAATGTAGTTGTAGTTGTATTTGAAGTTGTCAAAGGAAGTTGGGAAGCAATACTTCCGTGTTTCGGACAAATAGAATTCTGAGATTTGAAATGATGAAGGACGGTAGATCGTATAACAATACATAACGTATCAATACATAACAAAAGAATACGAAGCGGTGGAATTGACCTTGATGAAGGGTGCTGACAATGACGGGGTGGTGATGAAGGGACGTGGGGACGATGGGAAGTGGTGACGATGGGAATTGTTGACGATGGGAAGTGGTGAGGAAGGGGAGTGGTGAGGAAGGGAGGTGGGGACGATGGGAAGTGGTGAGGAAGGGAAGTGGTGACGAAGGGAAGTGATGATGAAGGGGAGTGGTGAAGAAGGGAAGTGATGATGAAGGGGAGTGGTGAGGAAGGGAAGTGGTGACGATGGGAAGTGGTGAGGAAGGGAAGTGGTGAGTTGGGAAGGAAGCCGGAGCACGAAACCTTGTTTTTTCCATGTTTTTTCCGTGTAAAGTGGCTGCAGCCGGCGATGAAAGGTACCTCGTCTGTGCGGCGGTTGCGGCTGCGGTCATTACATGCGCGAATTGTTCCTCCTATGTGTTTTGCAACGAGTGGTTGTTCCTGTGTGCGTAGTTCTATGCGTTTCTTGAAGCTGTGGTGGCAGATCGCATTGGAATGGCTGCATGATGTTGCATCGGCTTTGTGTTGGGGAGGAAGCCGGAGAGCCAGCAACGAAACCTTGTGTTTTTCCGTGTGAAGTGGCTGCAGCCGGCGAAGGAATTGTTTCCTCCTATGTGTTTGGCAAGGGGTTTGTGTCTGTGTGCTTAGTTGGCTGGGCGCGCGCAGAAGGCCGCGTCACGAAACAGTGTTTTTGCTAGTTCACTGCACTGGCGCCACAGCGAGAGCGCATGTTTTCCTTTTTTTTTGTGTTTCGCCTCAGTGAAACCTCTTTTTTTGTCTTTTTTGTTGTTTTTTTTGGCGTGGTGTTGGTTGGGGGGGTGGGGGGTGGGGGGGTGGGGGGGTGTAATAACGTTCTTTGGACTTGAACACATCTGGGATGTTATGTCATGAGATCTTTTCTTGGAATTCAACACATCTGGGATGGTACGTCATGAGATCTTTTCTTGGAATTCAACACATCTGGGATGGTACGTCATGAGATCTTTTCTTGGAATTCAACACATCTGGGATGGTACGTCATGAGATCTTTTCTGGAATTCAACACATCTGGGATGTTATGTCATGAGATCTTTTCTTGGAATTCATACATCTGGGATGGTACGTCATGAGATCTTTTCTTGGAATTCAACACATCTGGGATGGTACGTCATGAGATCTTTTCTTGGAATTCAACACATCTGGGATGGTACGTCATGAGATCTTTTCTTTCAACACATCTGGGATGGTACGTCATGAGATCTTTTCTTGGAATTCAACACATCTGGGATGGTACGTCATGAGATCTTTTCTTGGAATTCAACACATCTTTTTCCTTGAATTTCCTGTTTTTTTGAAAACATAAAAAAGGAGATGACGCAACCTTGCATGAGCATGTGTCTTTAGAAGTGTTTCAATGTGCATGGAGAAACCATGCACTTTTGGGAAAGAATCCAAGCGAGGTTCTCGAGCAACTGTCTCGACTTTTTGCAAATTAAAGGTGGATGAAAATAAAAGTCATGCACTGAAGTAAATACACCTGAAAGTGTCTCAACTGAAGTAGTTTTTTTCGACGTCAAAATATGACACGCCAAGATATGAACATGGACATGTGAAGCTGTACATGCATTTCGAATGGCCAGCGTGGAGGATTTGCCATATCACCATTCATACATTTGTGTCAAAACTGAGATGAAAGTGCACGAAACCATACGGCCATCTATGAGCGCCCGACCGCGTAGTTCTATGCGTTTCTTGAAGTTGTGGTGGCAGATCGCATTGGAATGGCTGCATGATGTTGCATCGGCTTTGTGTTGGGGAGAAGCCGGAGCACGAAACCTTGTGTTTTTCCGTGTAAAGTGGCTGCAGCCGGCGATGAAAGGTACCTCGTCTGTGCGGCGGTTGCGGCTGCGGTCGTTTCATGCGCGAATTGTTCCTCCTATATATGTGTTTTGCAACGAGTGGTTGTTCCTGTGTGCGTAGTTCTATGCGTTTCTTGAAGCTGTGGTGGCAGATCGCATTGGAATGGCTGCATGATGTTGCATCGGCTTTGTGTTGGGGAGGAAGTTGGAGCACGAAACCTTGTGTTTTTCCTTGTAAAGTGGCTGCAGCCGGCGATGAAAGGTACCTCGTCTGTGCGGCGGTTGCGGCTCCGGTCGTTTCATGCGCGAATTGTTCCTCCTATAAGGAATGTTCATGGGAAGCGGTAGTTTGTTTTTTTCCCATATTTCCTACTGACTGACTACTAAGTAAATTACTACTAACTGATTTCTACTATTTTCATTCCCCCTGTCAGGATCTGTTTAGGAATCAGGCACCAAGTCATGAACTTCATGAACAAGACCTTCACCCATATGCACAAGCTGCAAAGCTAGAATGTGCAAAAATGCTTCAATGCATTTAGTGCTGCAAAGCACGAGCTGGTGCTGCAAAGCACTTTGAACGCACAGGTAGCTGCAAAGCTACAGAATTGTGCAAAAATGCTGTCAAAGCATGGGTGCTGCAAAGCACCTAAGGTGGGGCTCTGCTGCAAAGCAGAGTGTTGGGTGCTGCAAAGCACCCCTCGGTTGCACAGGGCAACAGGCAAGGAGTTTCACCTGGCTCCCCATGGCCAGTTTTTTTCTTGTAAAGACTGACCCCAATGTCAGTCCCTCCCAAGTACCCTGACAGTGATAGCTCAAGAACACTGGTGAAGTTTCATCCAGTATGAGTGAGATGTTGGGTGCGCTTCTCATTGGCAGCCAGTGTCCATCGGCCCATTTGGGTGGGGGCGGCCTTCAATGGACCCTCCCGACACTGTCTCCATGGGTTGCTAAATCTTGACTCTCCAGGATACGATGGAATGAAACCAGTTAGTAGTGAGTCTGTACTGGAAGGAGAAAAGGAGGACTAGAAAACAGGGCTTTTGGGGACCCCCCTTGTGTACTCATTGGCACATGTGACACACATACACACAAACACTCAAAAACACACACAAATGCATACAGAGACACATGTTAACATGCCACAGTGCACAAATAGTATTTTTGTTATTTTTATTGTTGCTATGACTGTTTTATGTCCATTGATAACTATTGCTATTATTGTTTTATTTATGTTTATTGCTATTGTTATTGCTATTGTTGTTATTGTTGTTATATATTTATTTGTTCAAATCATGTTCACCACATGTTGCAAACAAATAGAACAAAGCTGCAAAACATGTTCAACAAATGTTGCAAAACATTCAGGCCCGTGCTGCAAAGCATGTTCAACACATGTTGCAAAACATTCAGACCCGTGCTGCACAGCATGTTCAACAAATGTTGCAAAACATTCAGACCCATGCTGCAAAGCATGTTCAACAAATGTTGCAAGACATTCAGACCCCTCAGAGCAATGATGCAGCAATGAATGCTGAAAGACCACCAGCAAAGAAATATCAAACATGCACACTGCCAACCATCCATGTTCAAGACACTGCAAAGCATTCCACACTCACCCCACCCTACCTTGGGAGCTTTGCAGCTCCCTGGTGCTTTGCAGCACTGACTTCAAGTTCTTTGCAGGACCAGAACCTTGCAGTACTTACATAGGTGAAGTCCGTGTTCTCCAAGAAATTGATTTGTGCCTAAGACAAAGCTTGAAGCATGTATGGGAGGCATCCACGACTTGAAACATGAAACTAATGCATGTTATATATTTTCCCCCAGAGGTCACTTCATGCTTGACACCCTGATCAAACCAGAGGTTCATTGAAATATAATTAAACACATTGTGACATATTGTAAGGATGAAGCCCAAATTCCAGCAATTTTGCATGACATGTTGGAAAAACAACATCTTCCCCAAATCATCTCCTAACATTTATCTTTTTTTAACGCAAAACTATGACAGCATGTTCTTTTGCAATACTGTCAGGGTGGTTCTTTCAACAAAAAGCTGCTTGGATGAAATGATCCACCTAAGAGTATCACAGACTGCCAGAAGTCAGCTGAGGACCCCACTGATGCTGGATGCCATTGCCAAAGCCAGCTGCCTGCCACTAATCGAAACTCAACCCAATCTGTAAAATCTCAAGTGAGACCAACCTGGTATGCTCAAAGCTCAATGCTCGAAACTCTCACTAAGATGTCATGAATGATGTTGGCATACTATGTTCTCTTGTTTTCAACTGGTGGAGGGCACGGATCTCAGAGGCTCAGTTGATCTTCATCTTCTTCACGGCAGGTGTCACCTCATTCTGGTGGGCACTGTCTTCCTTTGTCTCCTTCACAGTAGTTTCCTCATCATGGATCTTCTCCATGATGGCAGGTGTCCCCTCGTGCTGTCCATCATCCTTTGTGTCCTTCATGATAGGGTCCACCATGTGCATCTCTTTTTCCAAACGTCTTAGCACAACATCATGAATAGGCTCAAAGTCCATACGGTATGGATGTGGTCCACCTCAGATGCAATCATCCACAACAAGAACAGCAGCAGCAATGAAAACAACAACCACAGCACACCAAAAAAAACACTCTTGAAGTGAACTACAACCATAGTATGAAATAGACTGAAAAACAAACAAAAAGTAGGGAACCAAGCAGCAATCTACACCTTGAGCTTCTGCACGGGGACACAGCAGTATGGTGAGTCATTGTCAGCAAAAACCGTCGTTGGGCCTCTTCCTCTGTATATTGAACAATTCTCTGCAAAATTTGTTCATTTGCCTCAGGCTCATCCTTTGGGATCTTCCTTGCTCCATCCATGGCAAAGGCTGCAGCCAGAACTTGAGACTTCCTGCTGTGCTTGAGCCTAGACACCCAATGTCAAATTTACAAACTCCATAAGTGTGTGTTCCCACAAAGTGAGTGACAAAGCTCTAAACACCTGATCCAAGAAGTGGCAAAGTCAGTTCACCAGAGATGTGCCTCGTAATAGCTCACATAGTGCAGATCATTCTTCACACACTGCCTCAGACAGAGATGCCAATTTTCAGCAGCAAACCTTTGCTTGCTCTGCTGGAAATTGTTTGATGGCTTTGCAGCAGACTCAATTGCTTTGCAGCAAACCTGTACTGCTTGCTTTGCAGCAAACCTGTACTGCTTGCTTTGCAGCAAGCCTGTACTGCTTGCTTTGCAGCAAGCCTGTGTGCAATGAAAGGCTGTGCACAAAAAAACATCAGGTAAAAAAAGTAAGCCTGCCACATTTGCTGTCATTGAACTTCCACAGGATGGGGCCTGCAAACTGGTTGCAACCAGGATTGTGGTCCTGTGCTCAAATGACACTTGCACAACTGCAGAAAGCCAATAATGCTTTTTTTGCACACAATCAGTACTTGGCTCTATGTGCTGTGGCGGTCACCCAAGCTTTGATGAAAATGTCTAATTAAAATTTGTCCTATCAGTGAAATCCAACCATTGCCCCAATGGTTCCACAAGCTCTCTGAGAGAGTTCGGGGCCACATTGTCTGATCCAACAGATGGTACACTCAGCTGCTCTTCTCCTTCTTCTTCCTCAATGGGGTCCAAAGCTTCAGCATCCGACTCATGATCAGGATGTGCAGGCAACGTCCCATCCTTCAAAAGTACCCATTGAAGCAATCTCTCCACGTCTTTGCCCTTGCAGCCTTTTGGTTGCTCTCCAGGGCCTTCTCATGTGTGCTAGCCAGGCTTCTCTCAGAGGCAGAGCTAGAGCTACCTGTAGACACACCGTCAAGCGTAACTGAGGGTGCTTTGGCACCTTTGTGAATAAAATAACGCATCACTGGGGCTGCCTTGCCACCCTTGCCAGCACCATCAAGCATCACTGGGGCTGCCTTGCCACCCTTGCCAGCACCATCAAGCACCATCATGGGTGCCTTGTGACCTTTGCCAGCACCTCTGAGCGCAATTGGGGGTGCCTTGTATCCTGGCGGTGGTGGTGGGTCAGCATACATCTGCAAGTGGAAATTTCCCACTGGATCTCCATGTTCAAAGGGAACCGTGGGGTCAGACTCATCCTCATGAGTCAGACCAGCTCCACCATCACCTTCTGCCAGACCAGCTCCACCATCACCTTCTGCTGCATCACCTCCTGCAGCTTCTGCACTTTCCGACACCATGTTGGCTCCATGGTTGACTGTCTCCTCCGCAGACTCATAGACAGTCTCATCAACCATCACACATGAGCCCAGACATTCAGCACCATTCAGGCATAAAATCTGAGCCAAAAAATAGCAAGAAACTATCGTGTCTCATGCTTAGAATGACCAGTTCTCAGCAGGTGTCACAAAAACATGTATCATCCAAACAAGCATCATCCAGATTATGGAGCAGACAAGTATCATCCACACAGTGTTCATGAGAGCCAGGCAGTTCTTGAATCCACCCTGCCAGAAGTGACATCAATCATGTCACATCAGCTGCCTGGCAATGAAGCAAATTTGAACACATCATGGAGTGAGCCACAGCTGGCTGCTCGCAAATATGGTTTCAATAATGGCAGCACTGAAGCAAGTCATGCAACTGACCCACCTTTTTTCATCCAGGATTCCAGATGGTTTGGCACAGAGAAAAAACATGTCACCTACCTGGTGGATAAATATCCACTATTTTGGCATGTATGTTTGACCTTCTCAGCAGTCAAAGTGTTCAATGATTCTTTCAGGATCATACTGGTCCGTCAGGCCCTTGTTCGAGTAGGAAGGACAACCATCCCCTTTTGGGATGTTGCTATCCTCTTTGGGATGTTGTTGCTCAGGCCTGTGCTTTGTGCTTGTAGTGGGAAACCAGCTAGCCCAGGGGTTACCATCGGGCCCTCGTTCTTGAGAGCAATCAGCGGAAGAGGGAAAACTATCCCCCTGAGGGATGTTGCTATCCTTCTTGGGATGTCGTCTGAGCTCGCTCGTCGTGGGATGCCAAGACAACCAGAGCTCATCACCATTGAAATGCTCTTGTGAGCTTCTTGCAGTGGAATCCTCCTGCTGCAACTTTGAAGATCGTGAGTCCCTTCCAGTATTCAGATGCAATTGATGGCTGCCTGCCAACTCTCCACACATCTTTGTAAAGTGACCGATCCCATGTAGAATTATTGCTCTTGAAAAGGATGGTCAGCCTCTGGTCAGTGAGCTGGTATGGCTCCACAGGGGTGCTACGATGAAGTGGATGAAAAGCCTCTTTTCTGGCCTTAGCATGCTTCCTGATGAGGAAGTTCCCAACAATTTCCCACTTGTCCTTGCCACCGGATGGCGGGCATCTGAAACCATCAACAAGTACCTGCTCCTCAGGGGTCAACTCACTGTTGCCCTGCAATGGGGCAGACATGGCCAAAACTACCCTGCAGGTGGGCCAAAAATTGCTGCAACATGCACAACATTCTAATAGCATCACTGCACTTGGTGCTGGTGAAAGATCAATGCTCACAGCTCAACATTCCAAGATTTCAAGACTGCTGAGAACCATGCCTTCAGCAACCCAGGAACACCACGTCGTACCTGGCTTCCCAACTGTGGTGCAATCTGGCTTCAGGCAAAATATAGTGCAAAGGTGACCATAAGCAAGCAATCAAACAAACTGAAAACTGTTGTCTTGCAAACAAGGCATCTTTTGCTCCTATGCTAGGATTTCACATGTCTCAGTTTCTTGCTGGCCCAGCAGTGGCAGTGGAGATATCTGAACAACATCTTGGTGATTGCACACATCTATAGTGCATTTCTACCACATAGAATATTCAAAATTTTGAACTAAACACCAAATCCTTACAGATAGAATGTTGCTATACCTTCATAAGACAGATAGAATATTCCACGGACCCGGTAAAACAACCAGCCGTACCTATGTAAAGTGCTTCAAAAAAGTGGGTATAGATAGCCATAAATAGCCACAATGCCTATGTAAAGTGCTTCCACTGAGGGTACAAATATGTCATGAATATTGCACCATACCTATGCAAAGTGAGGTTGACAACGTAGCAACTGTAACATCAGCAAAAGGATGATTGCTTTCAGTTCCTTTCATTGTCCTTCTGTTTTCCTTTCATGTTCCCAGCCTATGGTTCCAAATGTTTTTCTATTTCCTTGTATCTATGCTCCTTTCATGTACCTTTCACTTCCTTTCATGCTCATTTCATGTGCCTTTGATTTTTATGTCCTGTCATTTTAGAACAAAATCGAAACGTTTCCGTCAACCATATCTTAAAGGAATGTTGGGGAAATTTAAAGGAATTTGAAAGGAATTACAAGGAAATTCAAGAAATTTAGGGAGTTTTAAGGACTTTGAAGGAATCTTAGAGGAAGCTGAAGGAATTTTAAAGGAATTTGACGGAATTTGAAAGATTTTCAAGGATTTCGAATGATTCTAAAGGATGTTAAGGAATTTTAAGGAATTTTTTGGAATTTAAAGGAATTTTAAGGAATCTTAAAGGAATTTTAAGGAATCTTAAAGGAATTTCAAGGAAGTTTAAGGAATTTTCAGGAATCTTAGGGAAATTTCAAGGAAGTTTAAGGAATTTTAAAGAATCTTAAAGGAATCTGACGGAATTTGAAAGATTTTTACGGGTTTTAATGATGTTAAATGATTTTTAAGGAATTTTCATGAGTTTTTTGGATTTTTAAGGAATTTTCAGGAATTTTAAGGAATTGCTACGAAAGAATGCCACCGTATTTTGTTGCTACAGAATGCTATAAACAGAAGAAAGCCATTAAATGTTTGAGCACCTTCACTCTAAAATACCTCTATCTAAAAAGAATTTCCTGACCCCTTTTTAAAGAGGCATTTCTGAAGGTCTTCGAATTTGGATGAACTTGGATGCCAATTCGGCGTGAATTTGCTGGAACCGCATTTTATAGCAGAACCAGTTCTCATTGTTTTTGTGCATTTTAAAGCATGAGGCCCTATGCACAAAAGCTAGACCGCTTTAAAACTGCTGCACATTATCACATAATGAATTGGCACCCCGATGCAGAAACGAGCAAGGAAGATCATGAAAAGAACCAAGGACCATGAACATAATTTGAAACGAATATGCACGGAAATTCGATATGATTTTGAAAAATGACAGGACGTACAAGAAAAATGGAATGACTTGAAGGAAAAAGGGAAGGAAACTGAAGTGACAAGAGAGTAAAATGAAAGGGACATGAAAGGAAGATGAGAAGGAAAATGAGACGAACGGAAAGGGAAACCAGAGGAACATCAGAAGGACATGAAAGAACAAAAGGAAAGGAGGGAAATTAAATAAGGTGAACGTAAAACAAAGATATGATTGACGGAAATAGAAGGAACATGGAAGGAAGCGAAAGGAAACTGACAGGAAACTGACAGGAGAATGAAAGGCATGAAAGGAATGTGAACACGAAAGAAAATGCTTTTGTATGAGTGTATATGTGTTTTTTTCAAGATTCACACATATAAATTGTGACCACCATGGTGGCCAAGGTCATGCATTCCGAATATTCTATCTGTGAGGATTTGGACATGGCATGCAGGGACAATGAAAGGATATGGATATGAACAGATAATGGAAGGACATGGAAGTAACGCGCATGAAAGGAAAGTGGAAGGACATGAAATAAACACAAATAAAGTAACGTAAAATGAAAGGAAGATAGCAGAACATCGGAAGAAATAAAGAATTGAAAAAACACATAAACATCCCCGTGGCAATTTCCACACTAGAAATGGATGACTTGTGCATAGTCTAAGCGAGATCCGTAATGTATTGGAATTTCAAAATTGGAGTCAGGTTAGTCATTTTATTGTTAAGATTGTTAAGGGGTTGGTCTGAGCATTTTATTGGCCAGGGAAATCCTGATGATTTTTAACATGTTAAAATTCCATTCTAATTTTATTGCAACAAATTGAGTGTTTGGAGCATTTTATTGCAGAATGGAACCAGTGCTTTTCGAGGATCTCTTTATATCAATTTTATTGGGCATGTCATTTTAGATCTGCGAATTTGAAGGAATTTGAAGGAATCCTAAGGAATTTTAAGGAATGTTGGGGAAATTTAAAGGAATTTGAAAGGAATTATAAGGAAATTCAAGGAATTTAGGGAGTTTTAAGGACTTTGAAGGAATCTTAGAGGAAGTTGAAGGAATTTTAAAGGAATTTGACGGAATTTGAAGGAATTTGAAAGATTTTCAAGGATTTCGAATGATTCTAAAGGATGCTAAGGAATTTTAAGGATTTTTTGGAATTTAAATGAATTTTAAGGAATCTTAAAGGAATTTTCAGGAATCTTAAAGGAATTTCAATGAAGTTTAAGGAATTTTCAAGAATCTTAGAGGAATTTCAAGGAAGTTTAAGGAATTTTAAAGAGTCTTAAAGGAATCTGACGGAATTTGAAAGAGTTTTACGGGTTTTAATGATGTTAAATGATTTTTAAGGAATTTTCATGAGTTTTTTGGATTTTTAAGGAATTTAAAGGAATTTTAAGGAATTGCTACGAAAGAATGCCACCGTATTTTGTTGCTACAGAATGCTATAAACAGAAGAAAACCATTAAATATTTGAGCACCTTCACTCTAAAATACCTCTATCTACACAGAATTTCCTGACCCCTTTTTAAAGAGGCATTTCTGAAGGTCTTCGAATTTGGATGAACTTGGATGCCAATTCGGCGTGAATTTGCTGGAACCGCATTTTATGGCAGAACCAGTTCTCATTGTTTTTGTGCATTTTAAAGCATGAGGCCCTATGCACAAAAGCTAGACCGCTTTAAAACTGCTGCACATTATCACATTATGAATTGGCACCCCGATGCATAAACGAGCAAGGAAGATCACGAAAAGAACCAAGGACCATGAACATAATTTGAAACGAATATGCACGGAAATTCGATATATTTTGAAAAATGACAGGACATACAAGAAAAATGGAATGACTTGAAGGAAAAAGGGAAGGAAACTGAAGTGACAAGAGAGTAAAATGAAAGGGACATGAAAGGAAGATGAGAAGGAAAATGAGACGAACCGAAAGGGAAACCAGAGGAACATCAGAAGGACATGAAAGAACAAAAGGAAAGGAGGGAAATTAAATAAGGTGAACGTAAAACAAAGATATGATTGACGGAAATAGAAGGAACATGGAAGGAAGTGAAAGGAAACTGGCAGGAAACTGACAGGAGAATGAAAGGCATGAAAGGAATGTGAACACGAAAGAAAATGCTTTTGTATGAGTGTATATTTGTTTTTTTTCCCCAATATTCACACATATAAATTGTGACCACCATGGTGACCAAGGTCATGCATTCCGAATATTCTATCTGTGAGGATTTGGACATGGCATGCAGGGACAATGAAAGGATATGGATATGAACAGATAATGGAAGGACATGGAAGTAACGCGCATGAAAGGAAAGTGGAAGGACATGAAATAAACACACATAAAGTAACGTAAAATGAAAGGAAGATAGCAGAACATCGGAAGAAATAAAGAATTGAAAAGAAGCATAAACATCCCCGTGGCAATTTCCACACTGGAAATGGATGGCTTGTGCATAGTCTAAGCGAGATCCGTAATGTATTGGAATTTCAAAATTGGAGTCAGGTTTGTCATTTTATTGTTAAGGGGTTGGTCTGAGCATTTTATTGGCCAGGGAAATCCTGATGATTTTTAACATGTTAAAATTCCATTCTATTTTTATTGCAACAAATTGAGTGTTTGGAGCATTTTATTGCAGAATGGAACCAGTGCTTTTCGAGGATCTCTTTATATCAATTTTATTGGGCATGTCATTTTAGATCTGCGAATTTTAAGGAATTTGAAGGAATCCTAAGGAATTTTAAGGAATGTTAAGGAAATTTAAAGGAATTTGAAAGGAATTATATAAAAGGAAATTCAAGGAATTTAGGGAGTTTTAAGGACTTTGAAGGAATCTTAGAGGAAGTTGAAGGAATTTTAAAGGAATTTGACGGAATTTGAAGGAATTTGAAAGATTTTCAAGGATTTCGGATGATTTAAAGGTTTTTAAAGGAATTTTAAGGAATATAAAGAATCTTAAGGAATCTTATTTAAAGGAATCTTAAAGGAGTATTCAGGAAATTTAAGGAATTTTCAAGAATCTTAGAGGAATTTCAAGGAAGTTTAAGGAAATTTCAAGAATCTTAAAGGAATCTGACGGAATTTGAAAGATTTTTACGGATTTTAATGATTTTAAATGATTTTTAAGAATTTTCATGAGTTTTTTGGAATTTTAAGGAATTTAAAGGATTTTTAAGGAATTTTAAGGAATTGCTACGAAAGAATGCCACCGTATTTTGTTGCTACAGAATGCTATAAACAGAAGAAAACCATTAAATATTTGAGCACCTTCACTCTAAAATACCTCTATCTAAAAAGAATTTCCTGACCCCTTTTTAAAGAGGCATTTCTGAAGGTCTTCGAATTTGGATGAACTTGGATGCCAATTCGGCGTGAATTTGCTGGAACCGCATTTTATAGCAGAACCAGTTCTCATTGTTTTTGTGCATTTTAAAGCATGAGGCCCTATGCACAAAAGCTAGACCGCTTTAAAACTGCTGCACATTATCACATAATGAATTGGCACCCCGATGCATAAACGAGCAAGGAAGATCATGAAAAGAACCAAGGACCATGAACATAATTTGAAACGAATATGCACGGAAATTCGATATGATTTTGAAAAATGACAGGACATACAAGAAAAATGGAATGACTTGAAGGAAAAAGGGAAGGAAACTGAAGTGACAAGAGAGTAAAATGAAAGGGACATGAAAGGAAGATGAGAAGGAAAATGAGACGAACCGAAAGGGAAACCAGAGGAACATCAGAAGGACATGAAAGAACAAAAGGAAAGGAGGGAAATTAAATAAGGTGAACGTAAAACAAAGATATGATTGACGGAAATAGAAGGAACATGGAAGGAAGTGAAAGGAAACTGACAGGAAACTGACAGGAGAATGAAAGGCATGAAAGGAATGTGAACACGAAAGAAAATGCTTTTGTATGAGTGTATATGTGTTTTTTTCAATATTCACACATATAAATTGTGACCACCATGGTGGCCAAGGTCATGCATTCCGAATATTCTATCTGTGAGGATTTGGACATGGCATGCAGGGACAATGAAAGGATATGGATATGAACAGATAATGGAAGGACATGGAAGTAACGCGCATGAAAGGAAAGCGGAAGGACATGAAATAAACACAAATAAAGTAACGTAAAATGAAAGGAAGATAGCAGAACATCGGAAGAAATAAAGAATTGAAAAGAAGCATAAACATCCCCGTGGCAATTTCCACACCAGAAATGGATGACTTGTGCATAGTCTAAGCGAGATCCGTAATGTATTGGAATTTCAAAATTGGAGTCAGGTTAGTCATTTTAGTTTTAAGGACTTTGAAGGAATCTTAGAGGAAGTTGAAGGAATTTTAAAGGAATTTTAAAGGAATTTGACGGAATTTGAAGGAATTTGAAAGATTTTCAAGGATTTCGAATGATTCTAAAGGATGTTAAGGAATTTTAAGGATTTTTTTGAATTTAAATGAATTTTCAGGAATCTTAAAGGAATTTTCAGGAATCTTAAAGGAATTTCAATGAAGTTTAAGTAATTTTCAAGAATCTTAGAGGAATTTCAAGGAAGTTTAAGGAATTTTAAAGAGTCTTAAAGGAATCTGACGGAATTTGAAAGAGTTTTACGGGTTTTAATTATGCTAAATGATTTTTAAGGAATTTTCATGAGTTTTTTGGATTTTTAAGGAATTTAAAGGAATTTTAAGGAATTGCTACGAAAGAATGCCACCGTATTTTGTTGCTACAGAATGCTATAAACAGAAGAAACCCATTAAATATTTGAGCACCTTCACTCTAAAATACCTCTATCTACACAGAATTTCCTGACCCCTTTTTAAAGAGGCATTTCTGAAGGTCTTCGAATTTGGATGAACTTGGATGCCAATTCGGCGTGAATTTGCTGGAACAACATTTTATGGCAGAACCAGTTCTCATTGTTTTTGTGCATTTTAAAGCATGAGGCCCTATGCACAAAAGCTAGACCGCTTTAAAACTGCTGCACATTATCACATTATGAATTGGCACCCCGATGCATAAACGAGCAAGGAAGATCATGAAAAGAACCAAGGACCATGAACATAATTTGAAACAAATATGCACGGAAATTCGATATGATTTTGAAAAATGACAGGACATACAAGAAAAATGGAATGACTTGAAGGAAAAAGGGAAGGAAACTGAAGTGACAAGAGAGTGAATGAAAGGGACATGAAAGGAAGATGAGAAGGAAAATGAGACGAACGGAAAGGGAAACCAGAGGAACATCAGAAGGACATGAAAGAACAAAAGGAAAGGAGGGAAATTAAATAAGGTGAACGTAAAACAAAGATATGATTGACGGAAATAGAAGGAACATGGAAGGAAGTGAAAGGAAACTGACAGGAAACTGACAGGAGAATGAAAGGCATGAAAGGAATGTGAACACGAAAGAAAATGCTTTTGTATGAGTGTATGTGTTTTTTTTCTCAATATTCACACATATAAATTGTGACCACCATGGTGACCAAGGTCATGCATTCCGAATATTCTATCTGTGAGGATTTGGACATGGCATGCAGGGACAATGAAAGGATATGGATATGAACAGATAATGGAAGGACATGGAAGTAACGCGCATGAAAGGAAAGCGGAAGGACATGAAATAAACACAAATAAAGTAACGTAAAATGAAAGGAAGATAGCAGAACATCGGAAGAAATAAAGAATTGAAAAAACACATAAACATCCCCGTGGCAATTTCCACACTAGAAATGGATGACTTGTGCATAGTCTAAGCGAGATCCGTAATGTATTGGAATTTCAAAATTGGAGTCAGGTTAGTCATTTTATTGTTAAGATTGTTAAGGGGTTGGTCTGAGCATTTTATTGGCCAGGGAAATCCTGATGATTTTTGACATGTTAAAATTCCATTCTAATTTTATTGCAACAAATTGAGTGTTTGGAGCATTTTATTGCAGAATGGAACCAGTGCTTTTCGAGGATCTCTTTATATCAATTTTATTGGGCATGTCATTTTAGATCTGCGAATTTGAAGGAATTTGAAGGAATCCTAAGGAATTTTAAGGAATGTTGGGGAAATTTAAAGGAATTTGAAAGGAATTATAAGGAAATTCAAGGAATTTAGGGAGTTTTAAGGACTTTGAAGGAATCTTAGAGGAAGTTGAAGGAATTTTAAAGGAATTTGACGGAATTTGAAGGAATTTGAAAGATTTTCAAGGATTTCGAATGATTCTAAAGGATGTTAAAGGAATTTTCAGTTTTTTTTTAATTTAAAGGAATTTTAAGGAATCTTGAAGGAATTTTCAGGAATCTTAAAGGAATTTCAAGGAAGTAAGTTTAAGGAATTTGCAAGAATCTGAAAGGAATTTGACGGAATTTGAAAGATTTTTACGGATTTTAATAAGTTTAAAGGATTTTGAAGGAATCTTGATGAGTTTTTTTGATTTTTAAGGAATTTAAAATATTTTTAAGGAATTTTAAGGAATTGCTACGAAAGAATGCCACCGTATTTTGTTGCTACAGAATGCTATAAAAGAAGAACACCATTAAATATTTGAGCACCTTCACTCAAAAATACCTTTCTAAAAAGAATTTCCTGTCCCCTTTTTAAAGAGGCATTTCTGAAGGTCTTTGAATTTGGATGAACTTGGATGCCAATTCGACAGGAATTTGCTGGAACCGCATTTTATAGCAGAACCAGTTCTCATTGTTTTTGTGCATTTTAAAGCATGAGGCCCTATGCACAAAAGCTAGACCGCTTTAAAACTGCTGCACATTATCACATTATGAATTGGCACCCCGATGCATAAACGAGCAAGGAAGATCATGAAAAGAACTAAGGACCATGAACATAATTTGAAACGAACATGCGCGGAAATCCGACTTGATTTTGAAAAATGACAGGACATACAAGAAAAATGGAATGACTTGAAGGAAAAAGGGAAGGAAACTGAAGTGACAAGAGAGTAAAATGAAAGGGACATGAAAGGAAGATCAGAAAGAAAAGGAGACGAACAGAAAAGGAGCTTTATGGTTGAGTCTATCTATATATCTAGATACATCCTTTTGCTGATGTTGCAGTTGCTACGTTGTCAACCTCACTTTACATAGGTATGGTGCAATATTCAGGACATATTTGTACCCTCAGTGGAAGCACTTTACATAGGCATTGTGGCTATTTATGGCTATCTATACCCACTTTTTTGAAGCATTTTACATAGGTACGGCTTGTTGTTTTACCGGGGTCCGTGGAATATTCTATCTGTCTTTAAAGGTATGACAGAATTCTATCTGTGAGGATTTGGTGTTTAGTTCAAAATTTTGAATATTCTATCTGGTAGAAATTGACTATATCATATTTAATCTATACATATAATCAGATCACATGTGCAATTCTCACCCGATTCTTTGTACAGTTACTGTATTGCTTTAGTAATGGAATGGTGGGACAATCAACGACAATCATCGTTTTAGATTGTTTTAGTATCTAATTGTTACTAAAACAATCAATTAGAATTAGACAAAATGATTATTCCAATCCTTGGTAATTTTTGTCTAATTTGTTTTAGTAACTAATGATACAAATCCTGGGCGAATCATTAAAATCAATAATATGATTTGCCCAGGTCAGTAATTGATTCAATGCAGCTATCGCTGCTAGGAGCCCGCCTTTGATGAAGAATTGCAATGCTCCTGGGGCGACCGTGGTGGCGACCGTCCTGGTGGAAAATTACGGCCTGAACCGGGGATCGGATCATGGCGCAAAGAAAATGGTGATTTAACCACTATAAATGGTGATTTAATGGTGATTTAATGGTGATTTAATGGTTTAACAATGGGTTAACAATGGTGAATAATGGGATGATATGGGATTTATCCTCTGGTAAACTAACAGTTTGCTATTGAAGCCATGGCCATAGAAATAGCTATAATAGTTGATTTACCCAGCTATAAAATGGTGATTTTCCACAGTTATGTAAACGTTTACCAGAGGGTACATGCGTAAGTCATTGATAATGCGACATGATTGGCTACAATGATTATCATTACAATCATTGATTATCCAACTACCATTATTGGTATTGCAATTGGATAATCACTGATGGAAGCTTTCATTGATGGAACCTTTACTGGAATTTGGACATAATTGTATCAAGTGGTATGGCATTTGTATGAATTATTCATAATTATTCAATTGGCGTAATGTCACCTACTCTCTGGGACTTCGTATTTGTATCGATTGGTAGGGCCATATTTACGTTTTCCGAATTGTGGTCAAGCCCACCATGGTGTTGCAGAGTTGCTCTCAAAGCACACAAGGGCTGGCGAACTTGGTTCAAACAACCTCAACCCCTGATTAAAAAACTGTTGGCCTTCAATTTGGGAGGTACGATTTTCATAGCAGATTAGCACTACAGTATTTGGAGAGAACACCCTAGTGAACCAACTACAGTAGGGTCTAGAATCCTGGTGGCCATTTCCTCTGTAAAATGGTCGCGCCCGGGTACCCTGCTAAACCATTTTTTCAGGCACTATAAAATGGAAAACAGAATGTTTGGAGTGGTTCTTGAATGGTTTATCAGGATATGTTTTATCTATTTTCTTTTTGGGCAAGTACTACTTGATAGAGGCCACTTGGGGTCTTGCTGCAGGAAAACTGTTCATTTAGTAGGGGTGGCACAGGCCTCCGCTTTATAGCACAATGTTGGCTGTGCAATGTTGTGGTGCTATTTTATAGATAGGGTGTTTCCATGTGTGGTGTGGCTGAACTTCCACTTTATAGAGTGCCCGTTTGCATTGTTTTTTTCAAGGTTTTGTAAGAGACTGGCTTGGGCAAGGAGCATTTTATAGAGATGATTGAGATGATTTTGGAAGCCTTGCTGAGAAGTGTGGTTTGCAAAAATGAAACCTGGGTACCTTCCAGTTTATAGGCCTGTGATTCTACAAGTGTACCCCAAGGAGTACTTTATAGAGGGAGTACCCCCCTGACAATCCATTTTAGCATTATAAAATGGCAGCTACCCAGGTTCCACCCCTAATTTACACATGGATGGCCTAGAGATGTCTAAAGTTTAGTTTCTGGGTTGACTCAGTAAACCGGCAAATGCGTACGGCAAAGCAAGAACCGAGTCCCGTGGCAATAACCGGGGATCTCTCCATGGGGCAACTGAGGCCATCGCCGGCCTTCCTGTTGGGATTTCTATGCCAAGGCCGCCTTCGCCTGGGCTCAGCGGGACTTTGGGACTTTGGCACTTTGGGACCGAGCTTTTTGGGCTTGAAATTGCCAAGGACATCCAAGGACTTTTTCCATTTTGAGCGGGAGAAATCAGAATGAGAAGGACCCCACTGCGACGTCACTGGAATGATCAGGATGGCGGTAAGTATCAGCAAATGGCCAAACATGTGAAGCTTGTGAATCGTTATAACTTATCCAATATAATGTGGGGAAAACATGGTAAAACAATCATAAACCATCCCCCAGTCATCACCATAAATAGGTGGGATAAAGAGTTAAAGTCTCTAGGACCCTAATTAAACCCTATAGAAACCCCTAAAAAAGACATCAGAAAAGTCATTCTCTATTGCTTGATTCGGAGTTCACATTTCTGTTCCTTTTTTTTCGAGTTATATTGTGCGATTTTATAAGAAGATTGTGGTCAAGGGCTCAAGAGATCGCCTTGGGTCCCGGATGGTCCCGGCATGGCCGCATGGCCACCTTTCGCTTCGTCCACTGCGCGACGGGCCTGCCGTTGCACATCGATGGCTGCGGCGACAAGCTGGCCTCGGTGCGCTATGGAGACTGTTCAGTGGCGGCAGTGGGGGGATTTTGCCAAGGAATTCCCTCCGGATCTTCCGAAGGACATCGGTTTTAAGTGTTTTTTTCTGAGCAACTGGGATAAAAAATATGTAAAATGACCGGCCAAAACTCAATTAGGGCCAACACTTTCTGGGCAGGGTGACCTGACAGCGATGGAAAGAGAGAACAAGAAAGTGCTTTGGAAATTGGATGTTTGGACCCGAGAATGACGATGACAGGGTTGAAGTTGAGACCATTGCTGAGTGACGTTTCATGGTTCCGAGAACACCTCAGGTCGTGACGACTTCTCGCTTTTCTGGCTGGAGCCTGCAGGGGATGGAACTGGAGAAAGTCCAGTGTTCCTCCGGTCCTTGGCCATGGGGCTGCCACTGCACATCAATGGCCCCTGAGCTGAAGATGATAGGCCGATAGGCCAGGGATTCTATGGAAATTCAATCAGCGATGATAAGATAGTGGAGACAATCACTGCGGATTTTCCATGATTTTCCACCTAGAGTGGGGTAGGATGAAATGACCTCCCCTGGAATCTAAACGATGGAAAGTCCTCATCTTGTAACAGGAAATCATCATCAGAAAGTTGGGATTTCCGGCGGGCCATGGTTTGGTATTCCATGAAGGTGCGTGGTTCAAAATTAAGATTGTTACCCTCGATATTCCCATATAATCCCATAATTCCCTCATAATTCTCCATGTCCATTTTGGGTTTTCACCACAGCAAGCCAAAAAAACAAGTGAAGCATTATAATTACTAAATGTTATCTAAATGTTCTAAACCAAACTTAGCTACCTCAATTTGTTCATCCTTCAACAAAAATTGCAAATTTTCATCCTTCAACAGTTATTTTAACAAAAATGGTTAATTAACTCACATTGAAAATTGCATTTTTAGCTCACATTGAAAGCCTAAAAAGCTCTGCTTCCTAAGATGGAGAGAGAAACTCCCATTGAAAATCACCACTGGTTGGTGGTTTGGAACATGAATGTTATTTTCCCCAACCAGATTGGGGATGATGATCCAATCTGACTGAGGCCTAGGAGATGCCTTAGCCTCCGTACGCTGCGGCGACTGCTGGGACGACTTCTCCAAGTTTCACCTGGCACCAGAGGGTACGGAGCTGCAGATCCGACACCTGGCAAGGGCTGAAGATGATGAGTTTGGGGAAAATGCCATGATTTTTATGGCTGGATATGGCTGGAAAAATGCTGGACATTTACTGTAGAATATGTGGAGATGGTTTTTTTTGATGACTTGAGGTTTACTTTGGTCCGCTTTCTTTAGCTTCGTTGACTTGAGGTTTTTCTCCCAGATTTTTGGTTGCGGAATTGCCGTTGTTGATTGGTCAACTCAAGTTACACGTCCATGTTTCTTCATGATTAACTCCAACTTTGAAATGGTTGAATCGGTCAGTTTTCATGGTACTCATTGCCCATTCTGACTTTCAGCACTCCACTACGCTCAGGGAATGTGGCCACAGGCCTTCCGCTACATATCGCCGGCTGCGACAAGTTGGCCTCAACGCGTTTCGCGGAGTTCCGCCCGGAGGATGTTACCTTCAGACTCTCAGCGATGGGTGGAACATGTTGGAACCATCAGCTGGAGGTATGTCAAAACCAACAGTTCTGAAATGTACAAAAGATTAAAAAAGATCGAAAAGTCAAGAAGCACCATATTTACAAAACGATATCAATCGAAACTTCATTTCCAATTTATGGCAGGGTTTTGCCATGGGTTTCAGCTGTTTCCCATGGTTTTCCCATGGATTCCCATGGATTCCCAGGAATGGAATGGTCCCTTCACCCAGCCAAGTGCCTACTGCTCACGTCTCACGGCCCGCTACATGTGGACGGCCTGGGTGACGGCTTGGCTTCGGTGCGCTTCGGGGAGGCGATGGATCCTTTTTGCCACTTCCACTTCGAGGATGGGAAGCTTCGAAACGTGCCTTGATTTGGTTTGAAAAATGGAAAATGATTGGTGGATATTGGTGGTTCTCTTTGTATTCAGAATTTAACTTAAGAATAAGTTCTGTTGAGTCAATTCTGTTTGTAAGATGGTTTATGTGGTTTATAGTCTTTTGCCAACTATCAAAAGTGTTGAATTGTTGGGGGAGAAATGAACGTGATGCACCTTGAAACACGAGTCACAGCTAAGTCCATTCTGTTTGCTGTTTTGAATTGAAGGAGGCAGTGAAGCCATATTACGCAGCTTACGCTCCCACCAAACCCCAAGTTGTTTGAAGCTAGTTCCTCAGATCTCCATTTGATGAATATTTAGATTTACTTCATCGTATTCATCATACTCTGTTGGTATAAATTTGCCCTGGTGATGTTTAATTTCCACGTGTTGAATTTCAAAAAAAATTGCTTATATCCTCCAGATCCAAATTCCCACGGAAATTCCCTCAGACCCGCCTCGCCGCAGGTCGGCTCCAACCGTTTTCTGGGCGTCGCGGACAAAGGCGGCCCAGGCGCTCCGCAGCTGACGCTGGAGGGTGAGGTGGTAGCCTTCCAACTCCGAGCAGCTGAGGTGCTAAACCCAAGGAGAAATGGAGATTTCATGGGAGATTTCAATGGGGTTTACCATGAACATGAACTCATATGAACTCATGAATTACTCATGAAAGATCCGTTAAATCCGGGTAACCATCCGGGTGGATATCATGTTTGGATAAAATATAGATTCCATGGGGATATTATTGGGAAGTATTATTGTTTTTTATGGTTTTAAGGGATTGATGGGTATATACTGCAACCAACCCAAAATGAGGATGATAACCATCAGGGATTAGAATTTAGCTTGTTTAGGGATGTCCATTTGACCCATTTTGACCCCACAAATTCCATCAGTAAATCCGTTGAAAACCATGAGCGCATCCATGAAGACATCAGTAGAATACCTCAACATCAATTCCAATCCATCATACTTTCTAATCTTTCTATATCATTTGATATCATGTGATATCATTTCATCATACCCTCTTATAAACTAACATAACTATGGAAAATCACCATTGTGAAGAAGCAAATCAACTATAAATGGGCAATTTTCAATTGCTATGTTAGTCATTACCGGAGGGTATGTTTTCACATTTTTAATATGGATTTTGCCAGGTGCCTTGACCGACGCCAAGGTGCCTGGCACCTTCCTTCTGACTACGCCGAGGGGCGCTGTGGCCGTGGGCCCCGATGCCATGGCCACGCTAAGCGACGGGAGGAACTCAGCCTTCTGGCTACCGCACATGGTGGAGAAGGCCGAGGACAGGGCTGTGGCCGTGCCGATTCCCCCGGGTTTCTTGGTCTCCGGGTGATGGAAAAAAACCTGGTGGTGTCCATGACCCATGACATGTTGATTAGTTGGTTTATAAAGCCATCTAGCTATAGATGCAATAGATATATCTACTACAATTTTATGGCAGGTGGCCCACTTACCAACTTATAGCTAAGTAATGCGAAGTAGGGGGCACCACATTGTATGGGTGTGTTTGACATGATGGACGCCCCCAACAGTCCATTGCAATAGGGAAGATTCTCATCCACCAATAGATTTTGGGATGCCCTATTTTCAGCCAACCCCTTAATTATTTGATCAGTTATATCATTGTGGCTTATCTTGGCATTGTTTCTCAAAATATTGTCATGTTTATTTGGTGTTGTTTGTTTCTTCAAGCATGCAAGCAGCTGCAAGCAACGTCAAAGAAATCTCAAAGGGACCCTCATTCCGTGAGATTTGTTTGATTTTGCAGATTTTGCTGCAGCTACTGGCAGCTGTGCTGTGCAGAGATCCCGATCGAGTTGAGACCAGGTTGGTTGATTGGGTCATCCCCAAGCGGTGATTTGGCATCCAAACCTGCCCATCGATTTCTTTCCAAAAGGGCATCACTAGCTGGTGGTTTCAAATAGTTACTCTTTTTTTGCAGGAAAGTAGAACAGGGATGCTTGATTGAAATGACCCAGTCATCTTTTTTGGGATGGGTGGTTGATGGCTCAACCACCAAACAGAGTTCCTAGACCTTCCAAGGTTATGAATTGGTTGGCCCAAATCCCCTGGGCAGTGGCGGCTTCGGTGTAGTGCACTGCTGCCGCTCTCTGCTGGACCGACGCCTCTGTGCGGTGAAAACCATCTTCCAGCCCTTTGCGGAGGATGAGGCCGGCATCATCCCAGGGTTATTGGGATGATTTCAGGGAACATTGACATTTGAAGCCATGGTTTTTTGGTACAACCCAATTTATAGGTTTCCTGCAGACTTTGCAAAGGAACAAATCCAATGGCGTGGCTGCATTTCTGATAGGCACACCAAAAATAATACATGCATATAACTAGATAACCAAAAAACAGTGGTGATTAGCATGACTTTGCAGCCACGGCCAGCTTCTTGTGCTGGGCAGGGGAATGTGAGAAGAGAGTTGGAAAATCTGGCTGCTCTCCCACCACATCCCAACTTGATTCGATGCTTGGTGTATTGTCCGGATGTTTCAAGTATGTTGCCCCACTGAAGTTGCAGCGATGGAATCGTATGGAATCTGCACAGATGTTGGCTCCCTCTGGAAAACCCCTGGTGGAACAAAGAAACGGGGAATGGTTTCTTGGTTCGAGCCGCCTGACTTGGCGATTTTTCACCACCCCAAGTCAACATGACAACCTCTGTAAAATGGCACATGAAAATCGGTGTTGGCTATCTTTTCCCCTTGGTTCCGTGCTGGTTCCACAAGCCCAATGGCTACGATCCCACTCCCCAAGCAAGTGAGCACCGGCCAACCATTTTCTAGTAGTGTATCAGCCACAGGATATTACACCAGTTTCCTCGATGACCGTGGCATTCTGCACATCGTCACGGAGTTTTTAGATTCAGTGAAACTCTTCAAACTGATCAGCGAATCCAAGAAAAATCCGCAAGAGGCTGAAGATGTTCGGTGCCTGGGATTTCGAAAATGCGGGGTTTGATATCTTGCGGTGCCTGAACATCTTGGGAGTCAATGGGAAAGAACATAACATGTTGGCTTCAGAAATTCAGAGATACAGTAAAAGGATGTAAAAGGTTTGTTCATCCCACAAATAATTCAAATATATGAGGAATGTACCCCAGGTACGCTGCATAATTTCACCAACCTTTCACCAAATGCAACTGGGATATATCAGGACATAACCCCACTGCAAATTGAATGGGGTTGATTCTCGGGCTCACACCCAGCAGGATTCCATTCTGGTAAGGGATAAAAATTATCATCCCAAAATTTCTCGCTATAGAGAAAACCGTTGGAAACCAGGAGGTTTAAGGTCCAAAGCATGCGCAACTCACAGGTCACTCGCAACTCACAGGTCACTCGCAACTCACAGGTCACTAAGGTCTTGCAATTTCATTTCCATTGGAAACTCTAGTACTCCAAACAAGGGTCTCGTCATCAGGGAACTACTCCAGTAATTCCATGGCTATGTGATATTATATACCAGAGGATGGAGTTCTTCTTTGTTTCCTTATCCGCTGGTAATTTAACATAGCTATGGAAAATGGTTGAAAATGAACCATTAATAGATGATGCATGATGGTTTACCGGGTTTACCATGGTTTACCTACAAAAAAAAGTGATGTTCCAGCTAGCTTTGGTAAAATCCGCTTCATTCCGCTTCGGCCCAATCGGCCCCAGGTCCTGGTTCTCCCAGCTCTATTCGGGCTTGGCGTGCATGCACGCCATCCAGATGATCCATCGGGACCTCCACGCAGAGAACGTCTTGATTTTGACGGACGCAACGGGACAGGTGGGGAATCGGAGATGAAAACCGCTGCGCAGCTGGGGGTCGGAGGCCATGATTTTTTGGTGGTATCCAAATGTTTGACCCCATAATAGCCATGTTTTTACGTGGAGCGTTGTGCCCCTAGATTAGATTCGAGAATTTGATAGAATTTGAGCAAACCTTACTGACAATGTTTTTTCAAGTTTTCGGTACCATCCCTCGTGAGACCCTGCGTTTTTTTCAGGTGTCTACGAGACCGGGGGCTGTGAAAATCATTGACGTGGGACTTGCCAAGATCTACGATTTCCTGGCTCCTTCAACGATGTCCGTGACAGGCTGGTGCGGGAGGTTGATCTGATCATTCTGTTCCTAGAATGATGCCCTCCGGTTGTTTAACATAGCTCTGGAAAATATCCGCTCTATATATATAATGTGTGCCTCTGATTAGTGTGAGGGCCCCCCCCCTAAACAATTTGAGGATACTCTATAACTCGCACTTTTTTTTGCCCCCCCCTCAACATTTTTTTGGTCAATCAACTTAAGAAAGGATTTCAATTTACTTTCAATTGATTTCAATTTACTTTCAATTGATTTCAATTTACTTTTAATTAATTTAATTACTTTTAATTTACTTTCAGTTTACTTTCAATTTACTTTCAATTGATTTCAATTTACTTTCAATTGATTTCAATTTACTTTCAATTGATTTCAATTTACTTTTAATTTACATTCAATTTACTTTTAATTTACTTTTAATTTACTTTCAATTGATTTCAATTTACTTTCAATTGATTTCAATTTACTTTCAATTGATTTCAATTTACTTTTAATTTACTTTCAATTTACTTTTAATTTACTTTCAAATTACTTTCAATTTACGTTCAATTGATTTCAATTTACTTTCAATTGATTTCAATTTACTTTTAATTATATATATATATGTATTTATACAATTACATAATTATATTGCTGCATACCTATCAAAAATTGTGATTTTCCATAGCTACATTCAATAATGGTAGTTTTCGTATGTTTTGGCGTTTATCTTCTCCCAGACTGTTATAGATAATGTTTCTTCCATGTTTTTGCAGGTGTCCATCTGTTCTCTCATTTTGGGGGTTGCTATCTATATATATATATCTATATATATATATATACATACATACATACATACATACATACATATTATATTGTTATATATATATACACGCATATTTTTGGAATCCAAGCAGGGCCAAGAACAGCCATCAGGAAATCGGCCACTAGGCACCGCAATCATTGGGGTTTGTCTGAAAATAGGGCTTTCCAATGCATAGTCATCATGGTAGTATCAGGGCATGCGGCATCCAGTTTTAGACAAACCCGAATATCATATAGTTATATATATATATGTCATATATGTCCCCATTATGTCCCCATTATATACCCATATAATAATATGTATATATATATATATTATGTATATATATATATCCAGTCCCAAATATACCACTTGATATACCCTCCAGTAATCAAACATAGCAATGGGAAATCAACTATAGATGGGCATTAAATGGGAAAACTCATCTATAAATGAGGATGTTCCATTGCTATGTTTGATTGCAAGGTGATATATCCCAAGTTTAGACGTTGGACAAATCAACAACTGGCTAGTTAGATCCCATATTCTATCCCATGTTACACTTCATATATTACATCCCCTTCCATATCCTGATTCCTGTCAAAGCTCCCAGCAGTTAAACCTCCTTCCCTGGGCCAGGTGTGGGTCCTGCTTGGTATTTCAGCCCGGAACGTCGTCGCGGCGAAGCTTTCAACCACTTGGATGACGTTTGGGCTGCTGGATGTATGATGGCCGAGCTGGTCATTGGCCAAGGTGCGAGATGTAGAGATGTTTTTTCTCAGGGGAATTGATGGGGACATCATGGGGATAAAAACTAACTAGCAACAATAGTGGGATAATGTGGGATACAAATGTATTATGTTATAATATATTGATATATATATATACATGTATAATGATGATGATTGGGGCTGGCTGGGAAGCCTCCGAGAAACGGAAGTTTCAATGGGAAAATATTCTAGAAGTTTGGGTTATGTTCCTGGCAGGCATGTTTGATTACCAGAGGGTGAGTTGTTTTAGAACCCATATTTCACTAGAGTTTATGATAGAGATATATCTATGCTAAATGATCTTGATGGGGTTGTAAACCAACTTAAAACTCGGGGACCATCTTAGATAATTTGAAACAGAAGTAGGTCGGGTACCTGGGATACCAAAGTAGGAAATGATACATGAACATGGCAACACCCAAAGTTGTTTTGAGGTGATGAAATTATGAAATCCTCAGTAATTTTGACCACAACTCACGTGATCTTTCTGTTGATAAACATGCAATCCACATTTTTGCGGCTCCAGCACCCAACCTTTGCTGGCAAATTTCGGTTTGATAAGATCCCCCAGAATCACTGCGTCAGAAACTTTCTACTTTCTGAACCGAGAACTCTCCGGCAGGCGCCGGCAGGGCCCATTCCTTGTACCATATGCTAACATCATTCCGCTATAAATCCCCATGTTTGTTGCTTCACTCATGTTCCACTGGTGAAATCCCCACTGCAGGTCGTTACATCCAGAAACATCCTGGGCACGGCCCCGGCGGCATCGACTTCTCCCTGTCCCCCACTGCCCTGGCGGCGCTGCTGCGCCACTGCCAGGGCTCCACCCTGGCGCCGGCCGTGGCGCTGGCGCTGGCGCCGCAGCGTGAGCTGCGCGGCACCGCGCAGCAGGTGCTGGAGGAGTTGAACCTTCGCGATGCGGAAAAAGTGGGACCTGGGTTTGATGGTTTGTTTCAGTTGATTCTGGTGATTTCTCCTAGCAAATTGATGTGGTAATCCTGGTAGAATGGGGATATATTTTGATACCTGGGCTTGTTTGAGAACATAGTCTGAACGGGGGGTAACGTTATCAGGCCAGAGAAATGTTGCCCTGGATTTCTGAAGGTGATCCTCTATTTCCCCAGTAGGAAATCCGGCTATTTTTGCATGGCAATCCATTTGAGATCAGCTGATGAAAGATATGAAATATGAAAGCAATGTGCGCATCTGCGCATGTCGGGGGTCATTCGCATGGCCACCTAGTGCCTCTTTTTCCAGATTACAGTATGTTCCATGCGTCATTGGCAAATATGGCCCAAATGAATCCAGGTGGCTCAGATGTTTGGAATAAACTGAAATCCCGAACTAATAGCAAGAAAGCAAGGTTCTATGGGCCGTGGAGCCAGTTATATAAGTATTCATAATCGGGTTATAAGTATCTAATAAGTATCTATATAAGTTATAGTCCATTCTATACCCAGTTAAGGGGTTGCCAACCAGTTACCAACCAGTCCATGACCCATCTCTAAGTAGAGTTGAACCTGGGATGAAGCAGCTGTGTGCCGCTCCCGTTTCAGGTAATATTAGGGCAGAGTGCCATGGAAATACCCTGGAAGTTGCAGGGGAATTTGCATGGTACATTGACCAAATTGATTTTGGCATGTGACACCTAGAATTACTAGACACATTCATAGTGTTCGCTGTTCTTGTCGGTTGCATGTTAGGCTTCTGAGCCATCCCATGCTATATATGAAACACGTTCCAATCGAAACCCTAATTTAGAATTGGATCTATTCATGCATTGGGGTCCCCTATTGGAGGTATCGAATAAGATCATGGGGTTGGATTGTTCCCGTTAAAAATAACTTGATACAGTATATATATATATATATATCAGTATGATCAACCATTTACATCCATTTACCAAACTTACCCTCTGGTAAACTAACATAACTATGGAAAATCACCATTTTTAATGGGAAAACTCACTATAAATTGCCATTTTCAATAGCTATGTTAAATTACCAGAGGGTATTCAATCTTATTCATCACCACCATGATCGCCCAATGGAAGGTTCTGAAGCCTGCCAGCATCCCGGGCCGATCCTTTGTGGAACTCTACCTGCCCCAGGCACAGATGGACTTCACTGATTAAATTTAAATGAATCAAGATAATTAGATACATTATAATAGTAGTGAAGTAGTAGCCCACTATTAATCATTATACTATTCAAGATACTATTATAATCACTATTATAATTAATGCACAATGGGATCAAAGTTCATTATAATAGTAGTAGCCCACTATTAATCTGGGTAAATTATAACGACCTCACTGCGACTGAACCCTGGAAATCATGGTTAATAAGGGAAATCATCCCCAAATGGCCTTAATTCAGGTCAGTGAAATCCGCCCGCACCGAAGGTGCTGGGGCGTGATCGTCCGGATGGCACTCGTAAAAGGTTACAGGTTTACCTGGAGGGGGGGGCATTTTCTCGGCCAAAACCTCCTGTTTTTGATAGGTCGTGACGCTCGCCTTCAAAAAACACTGTAAAAAACAGTACGGAAGACACCTGTTCGTGAACGCGCCCGTCCAAAATCGGCAAGCGAAAAGTGAAAAAAAACCGTGTTTTTCAACTTTTTGACCTCAATTTTTTGGTTTGCAACATCTTTTTTTGCGGTTCCGCAGGTGGCCGGGCCCGGAGGCGGATTTTTGAGTTTTTGGACCCGTTTTCGGACTGATTTTCGTCGTTTTGTGATAGCAGAAACACTGGTTTTTACAGTGTTTTTCTGTTTTCTGCATGCTTGACGGCTAGCTTCAAAACTTCCAAAAACCTCGTAAATTACGCTGTTTTATGTTACGGTGTGAATGAAAACATCGTAAATACCAGTGTTTTTTGACGTTGGTTAAAAAAACACTGTAAATTACAGTGTTTTTGGCCACCTGACCCTCAAAAACCATGGTATTTGCAGTGGTTTCTGCTTCTCACCGCGCAAAAACACTGTAAATAACAGCAATTTCGCCGTTTTTTCATGTTTTTCGTTATTTTTTGAACTGCGTTGGTCCGCTATACATGGCTATCAAATTCTTCGCGTTTTTTTTTTCCGACAATCAGTACTTTCGGATGTTTTTGGTCTCAATGGCCGACATCATTGGCAGTTACGAGCGGTCGCGAAGGTGTGAGAACAACATCGTTCAAACCGTGGCGGCCGCACAGGGGTTCTTGTCGCGGAGCGACGGCAATAGAAGAGAACAATGGCAGTAGAAGAGAACGATGCGGTGCGGGCGGTTGCCGTCGCGAAGCGACGTGAATATTATAATTTACCCAGATTGATCCCTAATAAGATAGTCCATTATAAATCATGTATCAGATGATGATGGTGGATATCTCATGATATATCATCCCTTTTTGGTGGATTCTCTAAGAATGATATGACCTAATTATTAATAATCCACTAGGTTATATCATTCACTTCCACAGAGAATCCACTATAGGATCTATAGGGATAATCCACCTAATTATTAACCCACAGATTCTTAGGTTATATCCCTGATTATCATGATATTAACCCATTAGAAATCCACAGATCCCCATCCACTTCCAGGAGGTGCATCTGGTGGTGAGCCACTCGTGGCTCGAGGCCTTCGAGGATTTGGTCCTCTCATTGCAGCGCCACGCCAGCCACGGGGCTCGCGAAGGCCCACGCGGAAGGGGAAGGGATGGAGTTCACCCGGGGGAAAGGGGAAAAACATGAAAAAAACACCATCCAACATGACTTTATATGAGTTTCATGGATTTTATATATGGTTTTATCATATATAGTTTTTATCGATTTAAATTGGGTTTGTTGTTGGGATCAACCATCTTTTTTGGGGGTAGATTCGGATCTAAACCAAGGAAAATTCGGGATTTATGCGACATGTTTGTTTGTGTGATCAAACGCCAGGAGTTTCACCAAGAGAATTAGCAACACATGTTCTAGATTGTTCTAGTAAGCAGCAAAGGACAGGTCTTAACTAGCTGAACTAGGGATGAAATCACCGTCGAATGGGGATATTGCCAAGATAGCTGGCCGACTGATCAGCCATGATACTGGCTGGCCATTTGGGCTTTTCAACTGCTTGAATGGTGAGGGCGGGGCTTTGCAGAAGCTGGGTTCATTTGAGCAAATCTCAAGCTGAGGGCTAGTTGCCTACTGCCAGGGTCAAGTGGCTAGGAGATTCGCCATCTCCGCCAGCAAACCAAGAAAATACCGACCAATTCAACCCCAGAATTTGCAATGTATACATCTACACCTCGAACGGAATCTCATATTGATATTTTCTTGTTCAAATGCTCAAGATGTTCAAGCCCAAACCTATTTTCCCAGAAGTTTTCTGCAGCATTCAAAACCCAGCCATCCCCAAAAGCCAAATCCCCAAACCTTCAAAAAGCTGCGAAGTCCAGGCCTGGAGAAGATGATTCAGCCCACGCCGTGCCCATGGGGCTACTGGCTGAGCCTCCTCTCCACGGGTCCCGCGGAAGTGCCCGAAGGGCAGATGGCGGCAGCCATGGAGACGGCTCAGCAGTTTCTGATCGACGCTGGGCTGTTGAGAGGTTGCATCTAACCTGAGATTCTGGTCATTTTTAGCCTTAACCATCCAATTTTATCCAATTTTGGTGGGTATAACATAGCATAACCATTTTGGCCTACCTATACCTAGATGGCAGCAGAAGACCCAAAATGCACGAAAATGAAGTGTCTAGAAATGTTGTGAATAGGAAGACGATGATCTGCAAGGGGAAGCTTGCATAGTATCATGTCGAAGACCTGCACAGCAGAGAACGGATGGAAACTGCTAAGAAACTGACGTCAATTAACAGGGCAGTTTATGTAAGAATTATATTATACATAAATTTACAATAATTTACATAGTTTCCGAGCAATTTCCCCACAATTCGTCATCTTGAGCATTCGGACAAGCAACCCTGGTAATGAAAGTGCATACTAGTAATTAGTCAACAGTGAATGATGAATGACTCATCGGCTAAAGTTCCATCCTCGATTATGATCTGAGCCTAGCGGACACGTGGCTTACCCTCTCTCTGAAAGTAGCCATTTTCGGGGATGATACCTGAATCTGAAATCCTTCCCGCTACCGGCTGAGTTTGGCAAATCACTTCAATTTGCTGACCCAAACTTCTTCATACTTGACCCCCCAAAAAGAAAATAAAATACTTACAGTTTAGAGGTCCCTTCCCAGATTTTAAGACTCCCATTGTCATTCTCCAAGTCACCTCCTAGGCCTGGGATGATGCGGGCAGATGGTCGACGCGACTTTGGTGTTTGCATCCTGGCCTTGAGTTCCCACCAATTTTGGCAGAAACTCTGGCAATTTTTGAGCAAAACACTGGGAATCTATATGAATTTCTCAGGTTTATGTTAGAAATCCTGGTAGAATACTTTTTCACATCCAAAAATCCAAAAAATATTAAACGTGAGCTGTTGGCGTTGTTTCACAGCAGGTATGAGCTTCTGACGGCCACCAAGTGTGAGAAACCCATCAGCGTCACGTGCCGCAGCGGGGTTTTGGGTCACGGCCCGGCCCTGGCAGAGCAGTCCAGACGCGTCGCGCGGCGGTTGATCAGCAGCGATCCCCGATGCGCGGTGGATGACCTGAAAGCGTTGCGGGAAACGTTGGGGGAGGCTGGATTTCAGGCACCTGGGCAAGGAAAATGGTTGTTTCGTTGGGTTGTTTGCATCCCTAGATGTGCACAATGTTACCATGGGCGATATTGCTTCCAACTGATTTCGGTTGAAAAGGCGCTGGATCGGGCGCTGTTGGCAGCTGCTGCCCCTTTGCTGTGCATTAGCTGCACTTCCCCAATGGAACTCCAGCAGAGCAGCGATCGCTTCCAGCCACTGATGGATGAGACTCGGCCTGTTATGGGATTTTTTGGTAGAGTGTCTGGGGCATCTATCACAAACTTAATATTGAATGGAAAATGTAGATGCATCTATCAAATAGCATATGTTCCATGGGATGTAGGTGGACTTATATGGTTATTTGATGCTATTTGAATGGAATCGGAGAGAATTTTTTGCATCAAATCCATGTGGTACCCACGGAGTTCCAGAGCATTGCTATTTCACAGATGTTTGATTCCTTTTGACCTTGATTTGGACTTCCAAACTCAAACAAAATTTCCGTATTTTTCTTTTCAGGGGCCATCTATAAGCTGAAACATGGAAAAAGATCATCCCTCCAATTTGTTGTTTGTATATGTGTGTATGCAGGTCCATCCTTTCCACATCCAAATCGCAATAGGTCATCATGATTTCTCTAAATCTCGATGCCTCTATCTCTTCAAATCTCCAAGTTTTCCATCTATGTTTGGTGCTAAAATGTGCTCAACATGTCATGGTCCTGCCATCCCCAGCCGCCCAGGCCCTGCCCCCATGGCCTCGTTGCGTCCTCCTCCAAGCGCCCTTGGGCCACGGCGCCCTGGCCGCCGTGGCCGCCGCGCTGCGGCGGCGCCTGGCGACGACGGAGGCGCCGACGCTGACGGTGGAGATGTGCTGCGCGGTGCTGGCAGATCTGATGGAAAACAAACGGCCAGGACGCGACGTTGGGAAGGGGGAGGTCATAGTTGAGGCTTGAGAAGGTATTAAAGACATTTAAAGACTATATTATATTCATTTTCCATGAAAAAAATTGATAAAAATGGGAGATGACTGATATTAAGCATCCAAAAATGGTATATAACTGATTTCAACCATCAAAAATTAGGAGGGGCTGGGAACTACCAGGAAAGCGTTTGAAAACGAGCGTTCACCATCAACATCAAGCTCTCCGCATACCTAAGTGGAACTCAATTTTTTGGGGGGGTATAACCCTGCAAAATTGGGATGTAACCATCAAGAATGGGAATATCAGCAAGCTCAGATCTAGCTAAATATATAGCCAAGTTATGCCAAGTTGACTTATACTTAACTTAGTGGGGCCTTACCTTGCAGGTACCATCATCATGGAAAGATATGAAAAGTGGAACTGCAAGAATGCACATGAACGACAGTCCCTTCAATGGGGATTTACCATGAATTATAATGATTTATCCCTAAGTTATGGGCTTTTAGGTTGGAGTTTCAACCACTTAAACTCTAGACATGTTTTTTTTCAACAGCAACATCTAGTGAATTCACCATCACTAGGGAGTTGGGTAGGCTCGTGGAACTTCATGGTTGGGCTGGTGGTAACTTAGGTATGGTTATGTATGGTTTGATCGATGATGATGATGATGACTGCTGATGATAAGTTTTCTTGATCACAATTGGGACAGCTGGGTGGGGTGGGATTGGTTTCCCTTGTTGATGGCTGCTGGTTGTTGATGATGGTTCGTGTCTTATCCAGTCATGGACAAAATGCGAGGGGCATGGGTTTATGTTTCAATCAGCGCTGGCCCTTCAAATCCCTTCAAGCTGGTGGCTGTTGAATTGAGCTTTGTGATGTTCTCCTGCAGAATTCTTGTCATATTTTGATTGCGGGATTGAGCCGACCTGGCAGCCTGTTGTGGTGCCAACAACCAAGCCTTTGGATGAACATTTTCAATCAACGTGTGCGAGGCCCAAAGTTTGGACAGGCCCATGTTCTACTGAGATTCTACTGCCCAATAAGAATTTGAATGAAATACAAGACAAAAAGGTACACAAAGTGCAAATGCCAGCTCCAAGATAATTTTCGACGGTTAAAAATGTGCTGCACCGGTTTATATTGTGACTTCGACTCGGAAAATCTCCCAGCTGGGTAGGAGAAGAGGATTTACTGAAGCTTTGGTTCGATTTCACCATGGGTGACATCGACTTGAAGGTAGGGATCAACGCATTTTTTCCAAAAACGATCACATGGTCGTTGGGAGACAACCAAACATGAACACAGCATTTCTCCTTTAACCACACACATGGGGATATACAGAGAATGTATGAAAGACGCAGAATCCGAAGCCCAAAAAAGAGGGGCCTTGGAAGCGGATCTTCTGCAGGTGATCCAAAGGTATCAGAAGCTTCTGATTGTCTTGGAAGACTTGGAGGACGCTGGCAGGCGAGACAAATTGTCGTTTTCGCCTGGGGAACCTGGCTACACAACTGGGTTTCTCTTTGCTAGTATAAACGTTGGAAATGACAGTACCATGACCTTGGAGCATTTGAGGTCCACTTCTGAGCTTCACCTCCCGAAAAACTGGCTAGTTCATCCATTTCCACATTTTTCCACTGCAGAAAATCATCTAAAATCATATTTAAAGAAGCCCATCTTTGGGTTTCGGCTAACAAAATGTGAGTCTTTCCGATTTCCAGCGCTGTCCGCTCTTTGCTTCTCGCCCTTTTTTTCCGCTGTTTCCCCAGGCATGCTACTTCCATTATGACATGGGCTCGGACATGTTTGGCGCAGCCTGACGTCGCCATGATCATCACCTGCAGAGGCATGGCCAAAGTTTGGCTGAGGGATGGTTATGGTGATATTTCGTGGGGATATGCTGTGGGGATAACTGAATAACATTGAATGACTGACTTACTTTAATGGAAATGATTCAACATTGATGGTTGGAGGGTAATTAAACTCTAAATGTATCCAAATGTGATGGTTCATTTTCATGTTTAATCCCAATTTCCCACCAACATTGATGGTCAAAGTTATAGTCCAACTTTTTATCCCAATCATACCCCCATTGATTATTCACAGTTATGCCCTCAGTACTGTAACGAGCTCCATTGCATGATGGAAAGTCCCCCTACTAGTTCGATGATTTTCCCACCTCTAAACCTCCATTGACGGCGGAGTGTTGGATTACCGGAAGGTATGTTGAAGGTGTTCAGCAAAGTTCCTTGTCTCATGTGTACAGGACTTTGAGCGTTTGACATGTCTAGAGGCATTTTCCAGATTGTTCTAGCAGTGACACATTTGAAACATATGTGCATATACAATATACTGTATGCATATATATATATATATGTATGTATACACACGTTTATACATACATATATATATATATGATACACATATGCAAGAAAACACATATGCACCATTTTCAGGTGAGGAGCAGAAGTGGACACCGGAGCAGCTGGCCGGAATGGATTCTCGACACATGTCCGGCTGGGATACATCTACCCTCTGGGAATTAAAAGTGGCAATGGAAAATCCCCTATAAATGGATGTATAATGGAGGTTAATTAATGGGAAATCATCTATGCCAGTTCTTCTTTTTCATTGAATGCTTGAAGTGATTGACAGACTTATCCTACAGTCTTCTACATGTGTTTCCTGCATTTTTGTAAGTCGGTCAACCAGGCTGCTTTCTCTTCGGTCGGGCAACCAATGAAGTTGGTACAGTAGAGTACATTGTGCCACAGCTAAAGCCCAAACATTACTGAGAGATACTAGTGCTATACTAGTGGCTAAGCAACCCCCAAGCGTATCCAATTGTCAGAAATTTAGCTACAAATATCTGAACTGACCCTGATCCAAAAGAATTGGCTTCTCACATTTCAAAACATGGCTTCTTCCATGGTTTTCCGTGGTTTTCCCATGGTTCCCATGGTTTTTTCTACGATTTCCCATGGTCTTCCCATCCCATTTTGCTCCTAAGGACCTGGCCACCTACGACCTGGTCCACCTCCGCCGGCACGGCCTCGACGGCCTCGCCGGTGCCAAGGGCGAAACGGCGATGGCGGAGCCGTGGAGGTCGGCGCTGCGGCTCTGCATCCGGATGGATCAGGTGGGGTCGGTGGGGTCGGCGGGGTCCCTGGTCCTTGGGGATCATCCCTTCAAAGCCTTGGTGGTTTTGGGACTGAACTCAGATTTAGATGGTGTTTTCATAGATGTACTGCCATGGCTGCCATGAGAATATGGTGATGTCGGGGGGGTTGGCTATGGCTAACCAGATTAGCTTCGGTCAAACGTGGAAAAGCGCAGAAAGTTGAGGGCCGAAAGGGAAAATCGTCTACAAATGATGAATTTTCCATTGGGGTTGAACAATGGTTGAATAATGGATCATAATGGTTGGTAACATTGAGAGGAGCCGTTTGACATTGAACAAGTTAGAACAAGAAGATGGGTTTTGGTGCCTGGTTTGATTTTTAACGCTGGAATATTTGTCGAACATCCACAACTGTTGAACTCAAGACTGGCTGAGTTGAGATGGTTTGATAGATAAGAATCTCTTTCATTGCTCTTAGTTGGCGACTGCTTTCTCTTGTCGTTATAGATATATATATATATAACTTTCAAAAATTTAATTGTGAGGGGTATACGATTGCATCCGTCGGCACGACACTTGCACAGTTTCAATTGCCACCTGTCCTGTACAAAGAAGTTGGTTTTCCGTTAGTTATGCTTCTGTGGTCAGACTTCTGCAAAAGTATTCCCCAAAATATGTTTTTGAAAAATCAAAGCTGACTGTCCCGGAATGTTCCTCAATCCTCCAAACATCATGAATTTGAAATTTTCTCATCTCGAATCTTGCATCTCAAAGTTCCACTTCTACTATAGCAAGCCCATCTCCCTGGCCCCTTAGCTGCCACGCTAGGACGGACAGCTCTGGGTCTCTGGTTGCACCGTGGATGCCCTGTGCATCGGTCGCCACGGAGACCTAGAGCTGTTGGAGGCGAGGAATTGCTTCGAGGTCTATGAGAGCTTGGTGCTTGGAAGGAAAAAGATGGGGACAGCCTTCGGCTATCAAACATGGCTGGGAAATACATGGAAATACCCTATGATCTATGGAGGTTTATAGGTTTATAGCTGGGAAAATCATCTATAAACTGGGAACTGACCGTTGCCATGTTCGATTACCAGAGGCTATTGATGTGATGGATAAGTTCATTCATGGGCCTTCACCTTGGGTTAGCCAACGCAAAATGGGGATGAAGTGGTTAAAACATGATTATGCTTTAGATTGATTCAATGCCCTTCAGCAAAGGAACATAGCTATGGACCCATGGCCAGTTTAGTTCGATGATACACCCTTCTCGAAAATGGTGATGTCCATAGCTATGGCATAAATTGCCTGAGAGAGATATCCACCATTATACACCCAAAAGTGGAGATTATGGCCAACTAGATCCAACTTGTAACCAACAATATCCAAGAAATGGAGAAAGATGGAGTGATTTCGCCACCAACAATGTCAAGAAGGGAGTTCTTTATAAAACTGACGTAAAAAGTGGGGAGAACAGAAGATTTTTAGCTCCAGCCACCTCCCAGGAGCTGGATTCAATAGTCAGTTCCCATTAGCACCTCGATTTTTCAGCTCCAGCCATCTGGAGCAGTTCCTGTCGGGAAAATTTGGTGACATCTTCTGGGAAGAAGTCACTTGTTGTGAGGTGTGCAAGCTTTTACCCCCCGATCCCCAGCAGCTGGAAGACTTTGCTCTGGAGCTTTGCTGCCGGGGGCCGCCTTACGTAGTACCTGGGCAATGCTTCAGTTTGGTATTGATGGGATCATTGTGAAGGTCATGAAATACCAAACTCATGAAGTTATTCAAGTCACATATCATGGGGGAATGGAACATGAAATGGGATGACCCTGATATAAATTTGATGAGATGTATGTAGGATGTGATGTAATATGCTGACAAGGACAGGGCAAATACTATATAATACTGCATCATGAAAATTTAGGACTTTTGGTGGTTTGATGGGTATGTCATTGGACATGACTTTTTTGAAATCCTTTGAATGAGCGACCTCGCGACCTCTGTGACATCACTGGACTGACGATTATGGTGAGGATTGGGGGGAACCATCCAGAAAATCACCTTATTTAAGGCTGGTGAGTTCGCGCAGTTATTTACAATTCAGCAAGATCAATTTCTATCAGCTTAGCAGGAATTTGATGGAAATTAAGTTGATTCACGAATCTTGTTTTGAGTCCGAATATGTATGTCTTCTCGTCAGCGGGCAACTGGAGCTCCGCACCGGAATGTGCATGTGCACTTCTTAGAATACAGTTTGTTTAGATGAAGGCTTCCTAACCCCTGCGCGCGCTCACAGATCGATGGTTGCATTATGTTGCATTCATCAAGTAGTTTGTTGCTTTTTCCCTCCCTTATTTTGATGTTTCAAAGTCATATTTACACAAGCAGCTGTCTCCCTAGGTTTCTAGGTGGTGATATACCTGGTTGTTTTAACGAAATATCAGCTGTTCAAACCCCACAACTAAACATGCTGTTTCTCCAAATTTGATCACTTCCCTCACTTGTACTACGCAAATCTAGTGATTTGCTGATAAAAAACATGCATAGTATATGCATAGTATTGCATAGTCATAGAAAAAGTGTACGTAGAAATTCATGTATTGCTTTGACCCCATAAGTTGATCCTCAACTTCCCCAACAATCTCCTCTTGAAAATCCCAAATCTGAATGTTTTAAATTTGAAACCTTTATTTCTCCACCATTTCTCCATTGGCGATTCCCGAGGCCCCCATCCCCAGCTCCCTCCGCAGCTGCTCCTTGCTGCGCTGCCACAGCGCCGGCGATGCTGCCGTCAGCCGCGGGCGCTTCGCCTGCGCCACGCAGCGCAGCTTCTGCGCTGCGCAGGCCTTGCGACGGCGCAACGACCTGGCGCCGCAGGTGATCAGCAACCAATGGCCGCAGGTGGAGGGCTGGAGGATATGGAGGAGATTCACCCGAGCCTAGAAAAGGGATGATTGGTTGAGATGACAGTCATTTTTTGGATGGGAACCCACCAACTAGCATAACTAGCCATATTAACAATCATGAAGACACCACTATTTCCTATATAAATCACCAGAATATGGAAAACCCAATGCCATAAACCATCCCCAATTGGGGTTTCTGAAATTGGGTATACCTCTGTTTGGGATGATTTTTTCATTTGACCCCAAATGGTTGGTTACTGGGATTGTCTATTATTGGATTTCCCTCATCAAACCCAATCATGAAAAGAGAAGGGCGGATTACTGGAATAATTTTCGGAATAACTCAACTTGCCACTGCTGGGATCACATTTTAAGTTTCAAGGACCTCCTATGACTAGTTCGAAAAGGCACTGTTGGTTGGCCAGACCCAGGCAATGCAATTTAGCAGCATAAATTGGGAGAATGCAGCCAGAAATGGGGTGATTTGAGTTTTGCTAATCGAAGATATGGCCGGAAATTCACTTTGAAAGTCAAAGGATCGGCCTTTTGTTTTCCACACTGATGGTGATTTTCATTGATTTTCCTTTGGTGGGCTTGATTTTCATAGTGGTTGGGTTTGAACACAAAATCTGCAGGCGCAAACCCTTTTTTCTACAAGTCAAGCTCCCATCTTGTATCTATGACATTTCGTTCAACCTTCGCCGTTGGCATATCTTTTTTTTTTTGCTGGTGAAATTCCACTATGAATTATTGTACCTATTTTCACTATTTGGGCGTGCTACTATCTAACAATATAATAACACTTAAAACCTATAAACTCAATTTTCTGCTGAACAAAATGCGTTCAAATGCCATTGAACCAAACAAAACCATGTAAAATCCATCTAAAACCAAATAAAACCCTGTAAAATCCATGTAAAACCATGTAAAACCATGTGAAATCCATGTAAAATCCAGTATCTTCGTTGATGAACCTCCGTTTTGTTCACACGTTCATCCCCCTGCAGGTCCGGCACTTCCTGCGCCGCGCCTTGGAGCTGGACCTGCGGGAGCCGGAGATGGCGGAGATGGAGATGCCGCTGCTGCGGCAGAAGCTGAAGATGCCACTGGGAAGCCATTGATGGTTAATGGTTAATAGTAACCATTAATGGTTAATAGTAAATAGTAACCATTAATAGTAACCATCTTGGATATAGTCAATGGTTAATAGTAATCTTGGATATTCGGGTTGCTTACATTGTTAATCTTGGATATTCGGATATACCCTCTGCTAAACTAACACAGCTATGGAAAACAACAATGTTTAATGGGAACATCCACTATAAATGGCCATGTTCAATAGCTACGTTAAATTACCAGAGGGTAATGGTTAATAGTAATGGTTAATAGTAACCATTAATGGTTCATAGTAAATAGTAACCATTAATAGTAACCATTAGTAAATCATTAATGGTTAATCGTAACCATTCATGAAATATTGCCATTCATGATTTTCTGAATAGTAATTGCCATTAATGATGGTAAGAATCGTTAATGGTTACCATTCAGAAAATAATGGTTACTGATTAATGATCCATTTATTTAATATCATATGACGGTAATTGATGATGAATAATTACTGGTTGATAGTAGTTGAAAATTATTGGTGGTTGATGATGAACATTAGTTGTCTAATAATGATGATAGTTAGTTTAACGTAGTTTCACCCTCCTAATAATATATGGTCTTAGATTGGTTGATAGTAGTTGACAATAGGCTGTTTTATAATGATAGTTAGCAACGGTTCATAATGATAGTTAATAATTATTGGTTCAATATGGATGTCGAATGATCGTCCAACTATAGTGGTTTATGACTAACATAATTCACATAACTAGGTGAGTAAGTAATGAAGCGTTATTGGATCTAATAATTTATAACCCAAGCGGGTTTCTAAACAATCCCTCTCCCATGTGTGGTAAATATGGGTAAATCATCATTGTTTTTTTAATGGGAGGATTGGAGGGGTCTATTGGTTTATAACTGAAACATATTTCTGCATAAGTTGGTGTATAACATGTTATGAATTATAAATTGTAACCATGCTAACTTGGACTTGTGGTAGAGATATGTGCAGTCAATGGGGTCTATAAACCAACAAACATAACTATACACATGACTATACAGCATGCGGGTTTATGGTAGGTATATCGAACCAGTTGGTGGCTGTTAATATGGTTTAGAAACCAATTCCAATTTGTAACTGGTTGGGGGGCTCAGCACATTGAAGAAATCTGGATGCTACTCGTAGTTGGTGCTTTCATGCCTCTCTGTTTTCAAACATAAAACGATTGAAACTATAAGATAAGAATCCCCACTGCGTGATTAGTTTTGTTTGAGGATGTTGAATGGGTATGGGTCAAAAAAACAATTTGTCAGTGATGGTTCCTGTTTACGCCTTATGGGGTACAAGAAAATGGTGGAATCACTCCGAAATACCGTCGTTATGATGGAAAAAATTGAGAAAAAACGTCAGATGCAAAGAACCCCACATGGGTATCGGCATCTGGAATCAACAGGGGGATGTTCACCATCCATCTTTATTTTTGGTTCAATGGATTATGGGTTATGACTTACGATCACCTTAAGGTGATATTTGAGATTTATTAGGATAATATAGCTAAACTATATGGAAGAAAGTGGTATCTCAGCGGTTGACCCTTTATCCCCTCAACTACTGGCCATGACCCAACTAAAAGCCATACTGTACCAGGCTGGTCCCTGAAATCAGTGTGGAGAGTGACTATGGGAATGCGGGGTCCATCATGGGGTGCGCCAGAAAATGCCCATAAACACCGAGAAACTACATATGTGTCGATTGGATCCTGTTTTTCAAGATCCTAGTGGGTTCAATTTAAATTTTGGAGGATTGAATTTCTGTCTTTGCCAGTTAAAAAAATATGTTTTCCTTTCAAGATAGCTTATCTTCCGGTGGCTGGCTAGGAAATCGCCTAAAAATGGAAGTTTTAATAGGAAAACTATCGAACTAAATGGTGGGTTTTCCCACATTTTATTACCAGATGGTATCGCTATTACTACGTAACTATCCATATTTTTACAGTTCCCGGGCTCCCCAGGGCACGTTTGTTGAACGCCAACCCTTCGGTGCTTTCGCCGCTGCTGGTGGGGCGTCCAACCGACCACGCGGCCTCGGTGGCCGCAGAAGCGCTGGAGGCATGGCTGACGCAAGCACTGGCGGCGGACGAGGTGCGGCCATGGCGGGCTGGAGGTCTGGGTGATCAGCGGTGTGCTGGTGACATGACTTTTTTGGGTTGAATTTTCCGAGTTTCCCTAAATTTTCCGATTTGATGGTCCTATCAAATCCCAATATGCCTTATATTTCCCAGCGTAAACATTGCCAATTCGATTTAAACAGTCCAATAGTTGGAAAATTGGAAAGTGAAAATTCCCGGTTTAGACATTCTCTCCGTTTTCACTGCATGTTCGCCTTTGTTTCCTGCAGGGTATACGATATCATATCAAGTTTCCCCAGCTGATTTCCCAATGACTTTCTCCATATTCCCTAAATTGTCCAGGTCGCAGCCTGGAAATCTGAGTTTATCATTGAGGGATTGCTATGATAACATGTCAATCATTGGTGTCATGATATCTCGTAAAATATGAATCTCAGAAAAAATGCAACAAGTTGTAACATCTCATATAACATCATATCTCATATAGTGTATATATATAATATTTGAATCTCATTAGAACCTCATATAGTATTTGATATCTATACATTTTAATATATAATCTTATAATATCTCATATATTTGTTGCTCCTCGCAGGCCGCCTTGCCTCAGCTTCTCGCCTTGGCCTCCCTCTCTCCCGGCCTGGACCCTGCAGTGCTAGAGATGGCCAGGGCCAAGGTAAGGCTGCAGGAGATCTCGGTGATGGCCTTGAACAATGGGAAATCCACCAAAACCATGGGAAAACTATGGGAAAACTATGGGAAATCATCCATAGATGGATGTTTTGGTGGGAAAGTCATCTATTATAGTGGTTTAACCCATGGAAAATTGCGATTTTACCAAGAAAAATGATGGGAAAATGGTGTGTTTAACCCAGAACAACTGGTGATTATGGGATAGAATGGGATTCACTGCTGTGGTAACTTCACAGTTTTCCATTGAATAAGTGGAAAAAGAAGTGAATCACCATCGAAGCAAGTGGTAAATGTCCAGTTCGCAAACTGTTGACTTACCGGATGATATTGGATTTCTGTTGAATATATGAATGATTTCTGATTTCTTTGAATTTCACTTCAAGATATGACTTTCCGGTTTCATTTCTCCTTTGCTGGTGTGAATTTTGGCTGGTGAGATTCTGAAATGGAATGGACCAGCCTTTTGTCGGCCTCAAAGGGAACCCCAACATTTTGACCTATGCCCCCATGGATATTTACCCGGGACCAATGGACTAACATGTTTGGGAGTTAATGGGTTTTACCCTCCAGTAAACTAAGATAGCTTTGGAAATGTTCCAGTTTTCACAAGTAAATCGAACTGAATGGGCCATTGTCCGTAGCTATTTCAATGTAACAGAGGGTATAGTTCTTGTATGTGTTCTTTCTGCTTGGTGACCCCCATGCCTTTCATGGCGCCATTCTGAATGATATTCGTAGGGATTGAGCTGACTGAACTTCCAAACTTGTGGTCGGAAAATCTCCAACTTGGGGGTAGGGACCATGATTTCCTGCACACCTTCCTTTCAAATCAAGTTGTGCTGTTAGAAAACTCGGACTGTGGGGTCATGAATCCAATCTGTAAAGATGACACGTACCATTTTCCATGGTGGTTATAACCCAGGTTATACCTATGAACCATCACCGTCAGAAGCCACCGACTTCATCGCAGGAACTGGACCTTGAAACGGTCACCCTCCATGAGATCCTAGTGACTCTGGAAGCCTCTACCGTGCTGCCGCCGAAGCTGAAGTGGCCCTTAGCACAACGTTTCTTTGGTGCATCCAGTGGTGTTTTTGGGGAAGCTGGGGCAGTGTTCCTCAATTCTTGGAGAACCAGTTGGCAGCTTTAGGGTGAAGAATGATGTAAATCATAATTTTATAGAATGCAACAAGCAACAAGAGGTGCAACTTTTTTCATCATACAAAATTGACGCATGTTTCCAACTTTGAAGGCCTGTTCGCAAACACACCAGGGCGGCGGCTCTTTCACTGGCGGCCTCGCCATGTTTTGGCTCAGATTTGAAAGCTCCTTCCGGCCAGAAAATGAGCATCTATCATGTCATCTTCAGAATTCTTCAAGAAAGAACATCATCCAACAAATGCTTGATCCCAAAATGACGGAATTGTAGATCATATACCATCTATTTGATATCTTCATCATTTCCTTGCAGCGATCCGCCATCACACCGCACCCCCCTCGCAGCCGGTGCCATGACCAGCTACAGCCCTTTGGCCTTTCCCGACCCAGAGGCGCCAGCCCCCGAAAAGGCTGAGGCACCCAAGAGCTGGAGCTTTCGTGCCTTGGAAGGGAGCGATGCGGCACCGAAAACGGAAAACGGCTTTGTTTCATGCGTCAGTTTGAAAACCTGGGTTTGAGGAAAAAGTTGGGAAAAATCATGATCAAAACCCCATGTAGATCATGTATGTGTTCCACGGCAGTTTTTTCCCCGAAACAAGTGGGAAGAATTTGATGATGAGAAACCAATGAGAACCAGCAAAACTTGGAATATCATGGGAATGCAACCTACAAACATTAGCAGAATGCCACGATTAAGAATTCCTCCATCATGATCATTTATACTCTCATCATTGGTTGTTGCAACAGGGTTGGCTCAATGATTATCACGGTGGTTCCTCCCGGCCCAGGCAACACAGGAGAAAACTATGGAAAACTTAACCCCTCGAAAGCGGCACTATCACTATCCACTGCGGTTGGAAGGTAAAACGCACGATGACACAATGTAACAGCAAAGTGGTGTGTTGCAGTGGTGTGTTCTGATTCATCACGGTTTTTGTGCTTCTGACTGAAATTCATCGTGCTTTTGCTTCTGTAACTCCTTTTAAAGTGTGCGATTCAAATCATGCGAGGTCCTGTTGCTGGTAAATCATGCCTAAACGCCAAAACGAGACCTGCTCAGGTCTCGTTTCGGGGCTGATCCTCTCCGCCGCCGTGGCCTTGCTTTGCGTGGGAAAGCTTTGGCCTCTGTCTGGGGCGCAAGATGCGGATGTGCCTGGGCTGTGGGCTATCAGTGGGGGATTGGTTTTTCTGCCTGAAGCGCAAATCCCAAGGTAAATGAGGGTAGAGTATAGGAACCAACATCCAACCATCTCTAAACGTGCTGTTTGATCCAAAAAGTTCGCATGGAGACCGAGATCCCCAAAGAACACCGGGTGAAATTTCGAAAGAGTTGATGGTCTTTGTGCCCACAGAATGGGGCCAAACGGATCCGCCCCAAACTTCGGAATTTCATGGATATCCATGGTGAGATTTAGGGGATATCCACTACTTTGATACAAACCCCCACTCTGATGCAATCCCTCATTTTTTTTTGATAGGCATCCTTTTTTGGCTCGAAACTGCTTATATAGATCCAAGATGATCCAAGACAGACTAAACGTGATTTTCAAACGAGGTTTCTTTCTTATGGGTCCAAGGTGGGATTCTGTAGAGGGGTTTCGTGCAAAATTTCTTTGCAGCTTCAGGTCTCGGCTTCGCAGATGAAGATGGGCAACTACTTCTATCCGCCATGTCCCACGGGCACCTTCCACCAGTGTCCTGAACATTGGGATGCAGGCCAGGGATGAGGCTGATGCCGGTGGATGTTGTTTTTCCCAATGCGGGGCAGGTGCCATGGGCAACTAGACCGAATCAGAAGATGATAGGAGGCTGTTTCGAAAGTGAACCAAAAACATGATCAGACTGAGGAAATAGTCGGGCTTTGGGTTGAAAGTCAGAATGTGATGAATGAAAGAATAGATGCAATACATGCTGCATTTGGGGTAGGAAAGCCGAACTATCCATCAATTTTGTCCTAAAGTCAGATTTTGTGCAGTCGGATGCTAGCTTTCTTTGTGATCCGAATCCAATCAACAGCCGTCGCTGTGCTAAAAGGATTGATGGGGTGGTGGGATAGCTGTTGCTCACATTAGCGTTCCTTTTAATGGGAAATTGCTAAAAGCAAAACCCCATGCTGCGTCTCCCATGGCTATGTTGGCCAAGTTCAGGCTACCACTGCCTTCACGGCATGACCTATCACCACGCCAAGTCCTACCAGAAGTACAATTGTCGGCATCTCAATGAAGGACCATTTCCATTGAACGAGTGCCTGAACCAGTGTCGCATTGGCCACTTCGGAAAAGGACGTTGGGCTAGCCATGCCTGGGAAACCGCTGGAGATACAGTGCACGTGGTTCATCACTACTATGACGATGGAAGCGACTACATGAATGGCAAGGGCCCTGCACCAGTGGATGGCTTTGTTGATGATGGAAGCGACTACATGAATGGCAAGGGCCCTGCACCAGTGGATGGCTTTGTTGATGATGGAAGCGACTACATGAATGGCAAGGGCCCTGCACCAGTGGATGGCTTTGTTGATGATGGAAGCGACTACATGAATGGCAAGGGCCCTGCACCAGTGGATGGCTTTGTTGATGATGGAAGCGACTACATGAATGGCAAGGGCCCTGCACCAGTGGATGGCTTTGTTGATGATGGAAGCGACTACATGAATGGCAAGGGCCCTGCACCAGTGGATGGCTTTGTTGATGATGGAAGCGACTACATGAATGGCAAGGGCCCTGCACCAGTGGATGGCTTTGTTGATGATGGAAGCGACTACATGAATGGCAAGGGCCCTGCACCAGTGGATGGCTTTGTTGATGATGGAAGCGACTACATGAATGGCAAGGGCCCTGCACCAGTGGATGGCTTTGTCGATTATGGAAGCGACTACATGAATGGCAAGGGCCCTGCACCAGTGGATGGCTTTGTTGATGATGGAGGCGACTACATGAATGGCAAGGGCCCTGCACCAGTGCATGGCTTTGTCGATGATGGAAGCGACTACGAGAAAAAGTAGGGTGCTTCATGGTGGATGGCATGGTGGTTTTGTTTGGCACGTGAGGGAGCCATCTAATCATAATTTGCAATGTCTAAAGGCAAATGTCCACATCCTTCACGAAGTGATTGGTGCGGCTTGGCCAAATTTTGTGCCATACTCTCCGTAGTTGAGCTTTGATGGCCAAATTGCGATGCTTGCAGCACACGTACGGACTTCCTCGGACCCTTGGAAGGAAGTTGGTATGGATGCTGCCCGGGGCATGACTTGTATGGCTGTCAACATGCCGACGATCAAGTTCAGCAGTTGATCTGAACAGTCGTGTGAGTGGAGCACTTTTTTGGATGAGGCGGGTGGGCCTTCAGATGGCCGTTTGATAGTTCAATATAATTCAATTATAGCTCATAATTTTCTATTTACATACCTTCTCACCTGTTGGATCTTATTGGTGTGACATGATATATCACTGCTTAATTGCTAGATGGTTGATCCTTGCTCTAGTCACTCTCCGAAAGCCGGCGCTTGGTGGGCCGAACTGCTTGGAGAAGGGTGGGAAAGGAGAAACTGCCAACCACCAGCTCTGTTTGACGGCGTGATCAATCACTCCGAAAATGGACCGCCCTTCACCATGGAAAGGTAACAAAAGGTATAAGATATGATATGATATATGAGAAGTTCAAAGGTTTAATATGGTTTAATCAGCCCTCAACTTAACAATGAACCTGCAAACTGGGGTCTTGAAGATGATCTTACTCCTGACTTTAGTACTGACTTCGATTTCATTCTCGGCTCTTTTAACCATTTTTAACTTCAACGGGTAAAGTCTTTGGGCCCTGGGTGTGCTGCTGCTTCGACCCTACCCGATGTTACCCGGTAGCAAAAGGGGATCCCCACCAACCTCAAGCACCACTTTGCAAATGGTAAACTCATGTACCCTCTGGTTATTTAACATAGCCATGGTATAGATGGCCCATAGAAATAGATGGTTTACCTATTAAACATGGTGATTTTCCATGGCTATGTTAAATAACCAGAGGGTAAATTTAACATTTTTGTTAAACACACGCCCTTCTTAAAAATTGATGTCCGTAAGGTCTCCGAGTGTTGAAATTGGTGACCTTTCCCCATGGCCTCGGAAAGCTCTGAGGCTTCTTGCAGCAGATCAAGGGACGGAGCCTCGTTGCTACGGCATGGCATGGAAAATGGCTGGAACTCAAAATGGGGACTATCCAAACCTATAGGCAGTATAAGAGGAAATTATGTTTATATGATGACTAATCATGGGAGTTCTTCAATCATTATAATATACGATGTTCTTTTCCTCCCCTAACATTGGATGGTTGATACCAAACATGACCACAATCTGTCGTCCCTTGGTTTGCTGATTTGTGGCTTTGTTTATGACCTGATGTAGGTCATGAGTTATCAAGGATTGCTCAAGGATGCTAGGAAAAGAATGTGAACAATTACTATGTTTGGGAATAACACTGGGAAATACTGGAGCGTAGCCACCTTGAATCCCCCGCTGGATTCAGCTAGAGCCTGTCCGACTTAATTAGTAGGTTGTGAATGATTGAAATTCGCGTCAACCGACTGTTATTTCTTGACAATTGATCATTTGACTTATTTATATTGCGACAAGTGCATGCACTAAACACCAATCAATATTCATCAATCAATCAATGAGCCTGGTTTCCCCCGCGTTGTGTTACTAGCCTAGCTTTACCGATGTCAGCGATGCATTCTTTGACGCAGCCAGCCTGTCCCCTGGATGAACCCATGGCCCATTGATGATGGGATTGGATCATTGGATCATATATAAGTGGGTTATGATGTGGTTAATAAATGTTAATGATATCCCATAAGTGGGTTAACATATATAAGTTGATATGATGATGTCAGAAATGTAAAAAAATTGGATATTCTTCTCAATCTGTGCTGTTGACTGCAACCTCTGCTGTTGGATGCTGCGCTGTTGACTGTAACCTTTGCTGTTGGATGGTCGTTCGATGGAGTTGATACTATACATATATACTATACCGCTTTGGGGGCTGTTTGACTGAAAGTACCTGAACGTGGAAATCTTTGCACATGGCGAAGCCTTCGAGCTCCCAAAATCTCATATCTTGCGGGTGCGCCCAGAGAGCTTGGTGAATTTACAAAACTATATAATGTTATTTATATATATATATTTATATATATAGACGTTATGTTTATATATAATATTTATATTTAATATTCATATATATATATACACAACTATTTATATATCATATAGTTTTCACATGTCTTATTCCTCAGTGATCACGCATCAAAACCCACCAGAACCGGCACCAAGATCCACCCACAGCCGCATCTCAGGATCTCAACCGTGGATGACTTGCAGCTCCTGATCCGCCTGGCTGCGGCAGCAGATTTTGCGGAGACGCTGCTGGAGGAGATCTGGATCTCTAGGGGATGATGCCCCCGGTGAAACCCCTACCCTCTGGTAATTTAACATAGCTATTGAAAATGGCCAGTTATAGTGGATTTTCCCATTAAAAATGGTGATTTTCAATAGCTATGTTAAATTACCAGAGGGTAAGAATCCCAGTTGCTGAAAATTGGATCAATGGAGCTCTTTTTGTGGAGCTTGTTTCGAGGTGTTTCGAGAAGGACTTCCTGGAAGATCATGGAAGTGTAGCTTGGGAATGGGTCAAGGTTGATTTCCGTCAGCACTTCTTTTCTGTTGGCGTACTTTTTTAATACCTCTGCGCGCGTGCTGGATGCGGAAGAAATAGTGGGATTAGTGGATAACCCTCCCAGGTAGACAGGTACCAACTCTATCTATATATCTATCCTATCTCTATATATATAATGATTATAATGTTTCGTCCTGATTTGCAAGCCCCCCCCACACAATAGCTATACCCTCTTTAAAGCTGGGTGCCAAAAAGTTGTGTCCCAGAAAAAAAAAAAGCACTTAAGTAAGGATTTCAATTGGCTACAATTGAAATCTAATTAAAACTTTTTTTGCCGATGAAGTTGTAGTACTTGTAGTACTTGTAGCACCTTTAGTATTTGTAGTAGTTGTGTATGTGTAGTACTTGTAGTAATTACTTGTAATTAGCAATTGTAGTATGCTTAGTACTTTTTCTCTTAATGAACCATGCAATAAGAGAAAGAGAAAGAGAAAGAAAAGAGAAAGGGAACGAGAGAAAGAGAGAGAGAGAGAGGAAGAGGAAGAAGAAGAAGAGGAAGAGGAAGAGAAAGAGAAAGAGAAAGAGAAAGGATAAGAGAAAGAGAAAGAGAAAGGAAAAGACAAAGGAAAAGAGAAAGGGAAAGAGAAAGAGAAAGAACAGGTTGCTATTGTAAAAGGTGTTTCTTTCTTCTCTTGGCTCTAGGATCAGCTCTGGAAAAGTTTGCTGCAATTGTGAACCCTGCGAACAAACCTACTAAAGTGAATTGGACCCTCTCATGGCCCAGTGCCTTGGAAATTTGTGGAAAAACTGTTCTTTAATAAGGGTTTAATAAGCGGTCTGATTCTTTTGGGAAAGGTTTGGGCTTTGAACTTGGCAATTGCTTGTGGAAAAGGCCTACCTTTCTTCTCTTGGCTCCAGGATCAGCTCTGGAAAAGTTTGCTGCAATTGTGAACCCTGCGAACAAACCTACTAAAGTGAATTGAACCCTCATGGCCCAGTGCCTTGGAAATTTGTGGAAAAACTGTTCTTTAATAAAGGTTTATTAAGCGGTCTGATTCTTTTGGGACAGGGAGAAAAGCAAGATTTTTCCAGAAAAAAAATCTTTTTGTTTTACACAAACATTTTTTTGGACAAAAAAACTGCCTCCCCAAGATTTTTTGCCACAATAGCGAACCTGCCAAACAATGCATGGGTTCAGAATAATTTGGAAAATGTGTGGCACAATAGCGAACCTAGCTACTAATCAGGATACAACATTAACATAAAACACATTACTACATTATTGATATGAACCTTTCACGACCCAAATCGACTTAAGCTCTATTCTATGGAAAGAAATGCATAAGGAGAAAGGAATTTGTTTTTCAATGGGGGTTCCTTAAAAAAACACATACACAAATTCGCATTGAATTTTCCAATTGATTTTTTTTTTCCCCCAAACTCCTTTTTGCTGCGCGTCAGTGTTCGTGGGTTAAGGCGGCAGCCGGCTGGGGACAGGGGGGTCTTCCCAGCGCGCGTCAGCAATTAGGGTGGGGAGGGACTTGCCGATGTTAAATGTAGACCGATAGACCGTTTTTGGTTTTAGGCCACCTGCACCTTCGGAAAACGTGTGTTCTCCGATCCTGAAGTTATCTAACTTTGGATCCCACGGCCAGAGCAGCAGCCATTCCGATGTATCTGCCAACCCATGATTGCAAAACACATTTGGCTCAAGAACACGTTGGCTCAAAATGGCTCAAGACTTTGACTTCCCAGCTTTCAAAAAAAAAAGGGGAGGAAGGGATGTAATGTAGTTGGCTCAAGACCAGTGTGGGCAAAGTTACCCACACTGGGGCTGGGAAAAAAAATGGGTAAGATGGGATTGGTAACTAGATGGCTCAAAACCAATTTCGGCAAAATTTCCAAATTGGTGCGGTAGGGCAAGGAAAAAGTAGGAAGGGAATTGGGAAGGGATGGTTGGGACTGGGCTGGATGTGACCAGGGGTAACATGATAACATAATGTAATGTAACCTTGGGGTAATGCAACCTTATAATTTTCAACATGGCATGGCATGAAACCATCAAACCATAAACCATGTCAAACACAACATTTCAAACATTTTTGGCATGGAACAGGGGAGGTGGTCTGACCCCTCTCAGTTCTTTTCGATTGTTTTTTTGTTGCCACAAGTGGCAGCGCTGTGGAACCAAGCTGTAGAATTCTCTGCAGCATGGCCAGCAGGGGAGGCGACCCCTCTCGCTGACTATTTTTTTTCAACAAATCAAACAATCAAACCATGTAAAACACATGATGTTTCAATTTTTTGGCATGGATTGGGCAGCAGGGGAAGTGTCTCACCCTGTTCACTGACTGGATCATTTTATTTTGGATTGTTTATTATTTTGTTGCCACCAGTGGCAGCGCTGTGGAACCAAACTGTAGAATTTTGGCATGGCCAGCAGGGAGGTGGTCTGACCCCTTTCACTGACTGGATTGTTTTATTTTTTCAACAGGCTAAACCATCAAACAATGTTTATTTTTGATTTTTTGAAGAGGAGGTGGTTTGACCTCACTACCTGGAATGCTGGAGTTTTTTTGACAGGTGCCGACATGCTAAGCGATCAAAGCAATGAAACCAGGGAGAGCTGCCAATTTCACCATTTTTTGTTTGGCAGCCAGCCTTGAAGGAAGACAAATTCACACAAACCAATGGAAGGTGGTCTGACCTTCCGACCCCTCTGTGAAGAAATTGCAGTGTTTAATCCCATTACCTTCTGTCAGTCAGAAATGTAACTGGGGAGGGGGGCAGGGCGATCCAAAAAATCACCAACTGGGTGTTGAGTATATATGCATCCCTTTGTTGGAGCTAGATCTATCTTTGTACGATTTATCTTGGATGATATTACCCAAGATGAAGGTGGTCTGAACTCTTTAACCACTGCTTCACCGAAATTTCACTGCTTCACCAAACATTGCTTTGAGCTCTTGAAGCGCGGCAACTTGACCTTCTATGTGAAGGGGGGTGCAAGATCACTCAGTGCCCTTAGGGCAGATGTGGCCAAGCGCAAGGCTTTGCGAACGATGCGGCGTTCCATAGACTTGATCAGGGCGGCCATCGCGGCTGAATTTCCAGATTGTGATGCAGTCATGGCTTTCCGAGTGTTTGACTTGAGCCCAGACTCGGGCAGCAGCACCGCAGAAGGGAAGGCCGACAGTATCGCGCGCCTGGCCAAAGTGTTCGCCTTGAACCCAGGAAAACTGAAGGCTGAGTTTGATCGTCTTTGGCCCATTGCTTTTGCCCAGCATAAGAATGCCGGATGCAACAATCGACAAGCCTGGCAGTTTGCCTTTAGGCGAGCCGTCTCCAAAACATCGCAAGCCTGGGACTTGGACAACTTGGAGGTTGTTCCTTGTCAACAAGATCACATCAGTTTTGAACTTGATTTCGTGCATGCCCAACAATGCCCAACAAAATCCAAAAGAAGTATAATAATGTTCACATAAACCCAGTAAAGTATGAGTTGAATGTGAGGTTCTTTCAGCGTTCTTGTCATGGACAGCTTCCACATCGGGCATGGAGCAAACTTTTTCCAAAATTGAGAGGAACCATTTGCATCGACACAGCGGTTCTGCAGACACGTTTCGCGGGTCCGTGCTGGGTTTGACTTCTCAGGAAGGAGCTTCCTTCAAGACCGACGAAGTTTTAGTTGAGGCTGCCCGAGTTTTGCATTCGCAAAACAGATGCTATGTGGCCAAAAACAAAACATCAGGTCGCAAGACGCGTTTTGATGCAGGAAGCAAGAAGCCAATTTCTGCACTGCCCGAAAACACAGAGGCAGCCTTCCTTCGAAAACGAAAAGCCGATCTGAAGGGTCTGACCAGAGGGGGCCAAGCGTCCTCTCGTGGTCTGACCGGAGGGGGCCAAGCGTCCTCTCTTGGTCTGACCAGAGGGGGCCAAGGTGAAGAAGGCAGAGACCCAGTCAGAGGCTACAAGTTCGATGCTGCAATGAAAAAGGAGGAAAAAAAGTGCCTCCAGGAAGTGAAAAAAAGGCGTGTGGAAGCCTTTGAAGACAATTTTCTTCTGGATTCCGAGAAGCCTAGCCGCAAGGACATCCAGAAACAGAAGGCAGAAGAGGCCAAGAACGACAGAGAGCGAATCAAGAAGCAGGCCTATGTGGACAACATGTGCAAGTTGGCACAGGAGAAGAAACCGATGCACTTCTTCTATGTTTTGCTGCAAGGACGCACTGCTTGGATCGACGACGAAGCTTCGCCTGAAGAACGTCAAGCGGCTGTGCAGGCTGGTCTGACCGCCTTGACTTCTTCTTTGGATGAGGCCAACGTGGCCTTTGTAACCAATAGCTCTCCAGAAAAACGTGCATTTTGGCACATGATGCTGCGAGGAGGGGCTGTAGTCGCCCGCGACTTCTTGACAGTGAAACGACATGTCTTTGTTTTGCAGTACAGGTCAGGAATCGAAATTCATCTGAAGTTGTTCATGAGTGATAATTTTAAAGCCAAGCACGTCCAGATCACTGCGTGCCTGCAACACCACATCCATGCAGAACCCACTTCCAAATGGGAGGAAATTGGCCAGAATCAGGCCAAAGTGGTTTTGTGTTTAGAAAATGAAAAACGCTCGTTCCGCAAACCAGGGGTGCGTGTGCACACAGCTGAAAGTTTTTTTGAGCGTTTGGCTACAATGACGCTCTTGACTGACAAGTCTGGGCGCTTAGGGTGATGCTGCTGCCGGGGATGATGACAGCAAGTCTCTTGAAAAAGTGCGTTAGCCAGTCTTCTTGCACCAATTCAATTCTGTGACTGACCGAGGGCCATGTTCAGTTATGACTGCATTGCTGTTTTTGTTCTGCTGTGTTAGACCAAGTAGTGCAAAATACAGCATTGAGCATTGGAAATTGAAACACCAAAAAGTTCAGTGGAGTTCCCGCGAACATGCAAACTTAACATTTTACATGTTCCATTTTGGGCGACGTTAAGTGTAGACCAATTTTGGCCCTTACATACTCCCCTTACACATTGCCAGCCCGGGCCGGGGCCGCGTAAGCAGCGTTAACGTGAACGCATCCGTGTAAGGACAGTATGAAGTTCGTACTCCCCTTACGCATTGCCAGCCCGGGCCGGGTCCGCGTAAGAGGAGTAGGTTTTCGCGTAAGGACAGTATGAACGCTAGCGCCGCTAGCGTACATACTCCCCTTACGCATTTACATACTCCCCTTACGCATTCTCAGCCCGGGCCGGCTCCGCGTAAGGGGAGTATGAAGTTCGTACTCCCCTTACGCATTTACGCTGGTACAAACGCTACTTTCCAGAGACACTAGACCTTGGAGTAGTCAGAGAATACAATCCAACGCTCTTGCTTCCGGAGTCTGGCTCACAGGCACATACGTTGATTAGTCAGTGTCAGTTACTACTGTAACAGCAGCCAATCTCACTGATAGAAAAGACATAAGCAAGTCAGCATAAGTATCATTAGCAATTCATTGTGACATTTTCGGAAATGAACTCAGACTCGCCGCCTTAGACCATGTTGTCCAAGTTGGCAACTAGAAAAAAAAACATGTCTGATGGTCTGACCTCGGGCAGCAAGCAGTCTGATGGTCTGACCTCGGGCAGAAAGTCTGATGGCCTGACCTTGGGCAGCAAACCAAAAAAATCAGCAGAAATGAAAAAACATTTCGATCGCATTCTCAATTTGGCCGAAGAAAAGGCTGGTGAGCCCAGCGCAAGTCGACCTGGAAGAGGTAAACTTCGTGTGGGGAGCGACTGTGCAGGAATGGGATCCGATTTAGCGGCTCTTACTTTGTTTGGGTTTCGCGAGCAAATCGAAACTTCAATGTGGTCCGATAGTGATCCCGACAAGAGGAAACTATATCGCCATGTTTGCTCCCTGTTAGATCTCGACGTTTCTCCCGTGTGCAAAGATATGTCAAAGAGGAATGCCGCAACAGCCCCATCATGTGATGTCTATGTGGCTGGCTACCCCTGTCCAAGTTACAGTGTTCTTGGGAAAAAGAAGGGCGTGCAGGATCCACGAGGACAAATCGGTCTGTATGGCCTTGAATATATTTGCCATCACAAACCCAGTTGTGTGGTCTTGGAGAACGTCAAAGGACTCCTTCAAAAAAAACATCAGCAATTCCGACAGCTGATCAAGGATGTCTTGGAAAAATTGGGGTACACACTTCGCTTAAAACTTCATTCAACATTGGATTATGGAATTCCTCAGAGCCGCCAACGTGTCTACATTGTGGCCTTGCTGAAGGATGCCATTGTGACGAGATTTCACTGGCCGAAGAAAGTGGAGTTCAAAAAAAAATGGCTGAAGGAGTTTCTGGACACGCATCTCCGTGGTGAGCCTGGCCAGCGGTGCAACATAGAAAACTATGTGCGAAAGTATGGAGACAGGGTTCGCCAAGGACCATATGTACTGGATGTTGGCAGCAGCGAGGCGTTTCAGTCGGCCAAAAAATATGTTGTGCCTTGTTTGACTAGAAGCCGCCTCAAAGGCAAACAGACTGGTTTCTTTGTGCCCAAGTTGGACAGACGTTTGACTGTACGAGAGGCAGGGCGATTGCAAGGATGGCCTGAGCAAATGCTGAATTCTTTGCTCAAATCCTTTGACGAATCCACTGTTGGCGCGTCGCTGGGGGACGCCATGTCCATCAATGTTTTGGGAAAAATTTTGCTGGAGTGCATGGTTTCTTTGGGCCACGTGTCCCGGGAGGAAGCCGCAGCCCGAGATCATTGGGTAAACTCAGCCACTACCCGCAGCGCAGCAGATCGAGCATGGCAACTGTTTCGGCCAAGGAAATAAAATCGGATCCTCATTGAGCTGGCCAGGGTTGTGGTCTGACCCGACTCCTGCATTCGAAATCGCTCTGTACAAAGACCAAGTAGATACATTGCGAAGAAAAAAAATGAATGCTGTGGAAATTTAGTTGCTGACGTAAGTATCTTGGATGAGTTTTTGTTGCAGCTAATTCAGCACCTTGCTAGTGTGGATGACATTTCTGTGCACAGATTTATGACCTTGTGCATGGTTATCTGTTTTGGCCCACAGCTGTCTTGCAGCCAGTGGCACGTGATGGTTTTTGCAGGTCCATCATGCCACCAAAAGCAGCGAATAAAGCTCCATTGCCTGATGGCGTGCCTTCCAATTGGTCGGCGTGGCGGCTTTCTGGAGCCGAACAGGACCGATAGTCTGAGATCATGTTATTAAATTTTTAGTTTGAACAGGACCGATAGTCTGAAATCATGTTTTAAAATTTTTAGTTTTCAAAATATCAAACGCAATAATGTCCCATCCAGCAAATTTCAGGCTAAAATCGATGAGGCTGTGAAGACTTTCGAAGAGCAGCTGGCGTCGGATGGATCAGAGAACGAGGTCGATCGGCAGGCACGGCATATGGCAACGAGTATGTTGCCGCCTTGAACATTGTGAAATTTCGGTGAAGCAGTGGTTAAAGAGTTCAGACCACCTTCATCTTGGGTAATATCATCCAAGATAAATCGTACAAAGATAGATCTAGCTCCAACAAAGGGATGCATATATACTCAACACCCAGTTGGTGATTTTTTGGATCGCCCTGCCCCCCTCCCCAGTTACATTTCTGACTGACAGAAGGTAATGGGATTAAACACTGCAATTTCTTCACAGAGGGGTCGGAAGGTCAGACCACCTTCCATTGGTTTGTTTGAATTTGTCTTCCTTCCAGGCTGGCTGCCAAACAAAAAATGGTGAAATTGGCAGCTCTCCCTGGTTTCATTGCTTTGATCGCTTAGCATGTCGGCACCTGTCAAAAAAACTCCAGCATTCCAGGTAGTGAGGTCAAACCACCTCCTCTTCAAAAAATCAAAAATAAACATTGTTTGATGGTTTAGCCTGTTGAAAAAATAAAACAATCCAGTCAGTGAAAGGGGTCAGACCACCTCCCTGCTGGCCATGCCAAAATTCTACAGTTTGGTTCCACAGCGCTGCCACTGGTGGCAACAAAATAATAAACAATCCAAAATAAAATGATCCAGTCAGTGAACAGGGTGAGACACTTCCCCTGCTGCCCAATCCATGCCAAAAAATTGAAACATCATGTGTTTTACATGGTTTGATTGTTTGATTTGTTGAAAAAAAAATTAGTCAGCGAGAGGGGTCGCCTCCCCTGCTGGCCATGCTGCAGAGAATTCTACAGCTTGGTTCCACAGCGCTGCCACTTGTGGCAACAAAAAACAATCGAAAAGAACTGAGAGGGGTCAGACCACCTCCCCTGTTCCATGCCAAAAATGTTTGAAATGTTGTGTTTGACATGGTTTATGGTTTGATGGTTTCATGCCATGCCATGTTGAAAATTATAAGGTTGCATTACCCCAAGGTTACATTACATTATGTTATCATGTTACCCCTGGTCACATCCAGCCCAGTCCCAACCATCCCTTCCCAATTCCCTTCCTACTTTTTCCTTGCCCTACCGCACCAATTTGGAAATTTTGCCGAAATTGGTTTTGAGCCATCTAGTTACCAATCCCATCTTACCCATTTTTTTTCCCAGCCCCAGTGTGGGTAACTTTGCCCACACTGGTCTTGAGCCAACTACATTACATCCCTTCCTCCCCTTTTTTTTTGAAAGCTGGGAAGTCAAAGTCTTGAGCCATTTTGAGCCAACGTGTTCTTGAGCCAAATGTGTTTTGCAATCATGGGTTGGCAGATACATCGGAATGGCTGCTGCTCTGGCCGTGGGATCCAAAGTTAGATAACTTCAGGATCGGAGAACACACGTTTTCCGAAGGTGCAGGTGGCCTAAAACCAAAAACGGTCTATCGGTCTACATTTAACATCGGCAAGGGGAAGGAGGGGGGCCGTCCATCGCCTCTTCTCCGTGGAGGGGTAACTCCAGGAGGCTGGCGGCGTGAGCGCGGGCAGCTGCGACGGCCGCAAGGCTGGCCCAGCGCGAGCTCCAGGCTCGTGCCGCCTGTTGGCGCGCCCAGCGGGGGGTGTTTCGGGCCTTGGCGAGGGCCAGCTGGCGAATCAAGGTGACCGCCTCGGTGGACCACCGGCCACCGATTTCAAGGCCAAAGACGGCAAAGCGGCACCTCGGGGAGTTGTAGAATTCCGGGTAGGTCTGGGTGCGTTTGCGTCGCGCGGCTTCTTGGACGGTGGCGCCGGGGTGGGTGTCGGCCCGCCGGCGGGGCAGTCCATCTCTTCCGACCGGGCTGACCAGGGTCGCGTCCACTGCCACCTGGGCTCCATGCCACAGGGGCAAGCCGTTCACCAAGACTTCGATCGCCCGAGAGTCTCGAGGGGGGTGGGGAAGGTTCATCTGGTTGAGGGGGATGTTGGTGTGCACTCTGCCGCCGGCTTCGCGGCATATGCGAGCGACCGCGCGTTCAAGGGGCAGGGCGCGGGTGCGCAGGAAGCCAGCGGTGGGGCATGCACTGCGGTGGTCGCCAAACTCATCCAGGGGGCCCCCGCACCGGCAAGTCGCGTCTGTGAAAGGGAGGGGGAGGCGCACACGGCGCCGCAAGAGAACGCGGAAGTGTTCACTGGAGAGGGTGACCTCAGGGCTTGTAGGGCATACGGTGAAGGCTCGGCTCGCGTAGGGCCCGGCTTGGGACAGCAAAAGTGCGCGCGACGGGGGGTCAAGGTCAGAAAGAAGCGCGGCGGACGCATTGCTGTCGGCTGCTGAGCTTGCGAGGCGTTGCCACCCTCGTTGGTATTCTCCTGCTTCCCTGGCGTGGGGGTTGGGTGGGCCGGATGTGGGGAGGGTGTCCCAGGCCGGCACGGCGAATCCAGCGTCGCGGAGGATGTGCGCGGCTTGGTTCGCTTCCAAGATGCTGGGGGGACGGGAGCGGGCTTCGCCTTGCAGGAGGTGCAGGATCCGGCTGGTGACGCCAGGGGAGCGGCGGTGGAGGGCTGGGAGGGTGTCGGCCCACGACGCCCAGTACGCGATATGTCGGGTGCTGAAGGCGGAGCGGAGTCCCAGCCCGCCGTGGGTGAGGGGCAGCTGCGCGCGCATGCGCGCAAGTGATGGGAGGGGTTCCCCAGCATGGATGAGGTGTGCCAGGCACTGGCCCACGGCCGCGTCATGGTCTGCGGCGTACGTGGCGGTGTGAGAAGGGGGCAGGGTGCGGAGCAAATAATTTGCTCTGGGTGCGCCGCAAAAGAGGAGCAAGAGGAATGCGACCTGCGTGTCCTCAACAGTAGGGATCGCGGTCAGGAGCTGAGCTTGTGCGACGTGTTTGTCGTGCAAGGCCGCGGCCACGTAGTGAGGGTGTCCGAGGGGGGTGCCGAGGATTTGGAGTCCTTGCGCGTTGGTTGGCAAAGCCCAGTTGCCGGTCCAAATGGGGGCTGCGGGCGGGGTTGGTTGTAGGAGGTGGATGTCCGTGGGTTCCTCCCCGGCAGCGTTCCACACTCTGGTCTTGCCTAGGTGGAGGCTGATGCCAGCGTGCGCGTCAAGGTTGGCTTGGAGCAGGTTGAATATGGGGACGGTGCGGTGTGGGGTGGAGACGACATATAAGTCATCGAGGTAAGCCAAGAGGGTTTCCCCTGGTTGGAGGTGGGGGGAAATGGAGGTGAGGGCGGTGTGGAGGGCGAGGGTCACCTTGTTCGCCTCCATCGCCTTGCAGGACTGTGTGGGGGTTGGAATGCTGGTCGTACCAGAGGTACGTGGAGGGGGTGCCATACAAGCCGCGTAGCATGGGCAGGAGGGGGGCTGTGTCTGGGTTGGCTGCAATCGCCGCCAGCATGGCATGGCGGGAGACATGATCATACGCTCCCATGCCATCGACGCTCAAGATCGTTGCGCGGGGGTCTAACTCCGTTGCTGCGCGGAGGTGTCGGACTAAGGCTTCGGCGCCCGCTTTGGTGCTGAGGGTGTGTTGGTGGGGCATGCACGCGGCCTCGAACGCGGGCGCGAACTGTTGAGCCAAGGTGCGTGACACCAGTCTCCGGAACACGTCACTCATGACGAGGCCCCGCACCCCTCCGTCCGGCTTTCGGAGGGCAACCAGTCGCGTCCGAGCCGCACGGCTGTCTGGATGCTGTCTGCATGGGAGCTGGGCGCGGGCAAGCTGCTGTGCTGCAAGGAAGAGGAGGCGGGCATCGGCGTCCGAGTCCAGGAGGCTGCGCAAATGTTCTGCCGTGGCCCCTGATGGTCCCGCCGCTGCGCCGCGCCGGGCTTGGCGCAGGTTGGCGAGAAATTTCTCTTCCGATAGAATCAGTTCGGGGGGCGCCTGCGTGAGGAGTGCGGGCGGGAGGGGGCGGGCTGGCTCGGGCGGGCGGCGCGCGGGGTCGCGGAGCTGTGCCAAGGTGGCGGGCGTGCCGGGCGCCAGGGGTTCGGCTGTGAGGGCGCGTGCGGCCGCCGATAGTTCGCCCAGGTGCGCAAGGGCGGCAGCGCGGTCGGCGCGGGTCTGGGTGTTGGGCCGGCGGGGTTGTGGGCGGGGCGCACTATGGGCAGTTGTGGGCTGGGCATCCTCGAGCAGTGCTTGCCATTGTCCGGTGTGGAACTGTGCGGCGCGGCGGTCGAGCTCCTCGGCAGGGATGTGGGTCGTTCCCGGCGCGCGGTGGAGGAGCATGCTTCCATGCGCGCACGCGGTCGTCGAGGGTTGAGGGGGCCGCCAGGAGCTCCAAAGCTTGGCGATAGCCGTGGGTCACGGAAGGTGCGATACGGCGTGGCACGGCCTGCAATGTGAGCACTCGGTGCCGCAAAATTGTCGCGAGGACGATTTGGTCGAAAGCGCTGAAGGGGGATGCCGTAGCAGGAAGAGGGGGTGGTGGGGGTGGAGAAGCAGGTTGGGAAGGTGGCCGCCGCGGCGGGCCTGGGTGCGGGCCGCAAGGACGCGGCGCGCAGGTGTGGGGGTGGGTGGTGCGGGGTGAGGAGGGGTACTAGCAAGCGGGGTCGAGGGGGCGGGCGGGTGAGGGAGGAGGGGAAGTTCGTCCGGGTTGGTGGCATGGGGGAAGGTGCGGAACTCATCCGAGTGTCGATCCAAGGCCGCCGCAAGCTCAAGGCCCCCAAAGACTTGGAGGCAAGCTTCTTGCCCCACTGCAGGAATGTATCCCTCCGTGTCTTGCAAGGTACGGACGGCCCAGCCGCAATGGACCTGTGCTTGCGGGGGCAGTGGCCTGCTGGCTGTGCGGAGGCGTTCACAGAGCCCGTCGGTACCGGCTGCGGTGGTGATGTCCAGGGCAGCGATAAGCTGGTCAGGGGGCACGGGGGGTGCGGCGGCGAGCGCGCGCCGGGCCTGATCCCACCAGCTGCCACAGGCGGCTTGCCATTGTTCCATCGCAGCTGGGTGGAGCTCTTGGGCCGCGGCTAAAAGGAGGGGCACATAAAGCCACGAGTTGGCCGGAGTTCGGATGGGGCCGGTGGGTGGGGGTCGGGTGCGCCAGGTGGGGGCGCTCATCCGGGGAGCGACCGGTGCGGGCGCGGGGGCAGGACCGCGTGCAGTGGCGGGCTCGGGCTCGGAGTCCTGGAATGGGTTGATGGCGGCGGTGTTGCAGGCGTGGGAAAGGTTGTCGTCCTCGTGCACAGGCCACGGGGTTCGGCAGAGCGCGCAGACTGGGTTGGGGATTCGGGCTCTGCTCCGCGCTAAACAGGCGAGGTGGTAAGGGTGGCGGCAGCCGGGCCATAGCGCGAGGGCGTATCGGGGTGATGTAGTGTGGGTGATTGGGTCCAGGCACGTAGGACAAACGGGCGGCGCGTCGGAAGCGGCGGGCGGGCTGCTCATGGTGCAGTCGTGGGTCGGGGGGTGGGGGTCGGGCCAAGGGTGTGTGAAGGGACGGGGCTGGGGCCGGGTGGGGCGAAGCCCAGCAAGGGGAGGGGTCGGGTGAGCACGGGCGGTGCCCGGAAGGGGTGGCAGTGGCGGGCGGAGCCCGGCAAGGGTGACTACCGGATCCCACCCGGGCCCGATCGACTGTTTTGGCTGCTCTCAACTCCGGTTGCTTGTCCTCTGCCAGGCTGTACAAACTGGGCCTGGGCACGCCGCCTGTACTGAGTCCTGTCGCTCTGTGTCGCTTCCTGGTCCTCCCCCCTTTTTGTTTCTTCTGGGGAGCGACAACTGTGAGGGACTTGTTGGAATAGTAAATGAAAAACGAAGCCGGAGGCTGCAAAATGTACAGGCGAGTGGTGCTGCCGTGCAATGGGGCTTCAAAGGCGGCGCACACAAACGCAGAAGTTTGAAAGGAAGGTGTGTGTGTGTGTTTTTCTGTTTTTTTTAATTGATTTTCCTTGACAAATTAAAGATTGCATCCTTCAATGGAAAGAACATGAATTTCTATCAAAAAACAATGGAGTTTTCATGAACCAAAATGATTTGTTAAATAGTTCTGTTAAGTCGGGAAAACTATACAATTTGAGTTGGGTCATGAAAAGAATTTAGTTTTGTCGAGAAAATGCCATTAAAGTCATGTCAAACACAATTCCAGTTGTGCATAATTTGTCATTTTTGACGCGGGGATATACGTACCCTCATCCCAGGTAGGAAGCAACTGATCGTATAATTCACATAGCTATGGCAAATACTGGGCGAATCATCTCTATAAAGGGACCATGTTTCACAGCTATGTTAGATTGCCAATGATTACCATAACCATGGCTTCTCTCCCATGTTCAAGATGTTTGAAGTAGCAGAGCTGCACAGGAGCCCTTGCAAGATGCTTGGACAGCATGCACCTGGTTGTGAGGATGGGTATGGCACATGCTGATCCCACCCTCCAGGAGACTCCCAAGAATCTAGCCGTTTTCAGTGGGAGGAACCATGTTACAAGCCCAGCGATTCCTTTTTCAAGACGACAGTGCAGAACCATACGGGCAAACACCGTCAAACTTCTGTCTCGCCCTATCTTTCATGCAGTTGTTGGCAGGACAAACTCTTCACCAGAAGTGCTGAGCAGCCAAGTTCCCTTAATCAAGCTAACTATCTCCAAAAATTAAGTGGGCAGAACTGGTAGACCATGCTTAGCCAGGAGGTCTTTTGCCTTGACACATGATACTCAAAATCACGGATGTTGATTGGCTTACCCACTGAGCCCAACGTAGCCAAACTTCACTGCCCAAGTGTTGACCCAGTATTCGTCCTTTGCTCCAGCAATCTCCAGCATAACACACGTGTTTTTCCATTTGATTCATTGGATGGCTTGGCTGGAGCTGTAAATAAAAACACAAATCCGGCTACCCTTCAGTAATCAAATATGGCTAGCTGGGAAGTCACAAACGCAGGTGTGAACGGGAAAAACATCGAACTAGATGCATCCATGTTCAGCCGTGTTTGGGTACCAACAGGTAAACCTTGCAGCATGAAACGTCCATCAGATTTATCCTCATTTATCAATAAGTGGGGACATTCCATTCATCTAATCAGCTTCTCCTATATGGTTACCCTGAGGATTGTTGAACAGTTTGCTATGAAAAATACCCCCATTTGCAGATGATCTATGATGATTTACCTACTCAGTCCGATTCGGGAGTGCAATTTTTGCTACGTTAAATCATCATAGGGTACAAAATATGACAAACCACTTCCTAGCGGGAAATATTATCCAATTATCCCACCATTTGTTTCTAATGATAGGGTGACTACTGGGATACCAGGTATGTACCGAGGAATGCCACCAATTTATGGATATAACCATGGCTATACCCATTAACAACCCCAGTGTGTACCAACATGTACCAACAATTCATGGGACAAAAATGGATGATCATTGGAAAATCATTGGATGATTACTGAGATACTTGTTCACTTCTATCAATTTTTGGCCCAGACCCAGGAATTCCTGGACGCCTCGTTGCCCAGCGACCTGGCTGCTGCCGCTTCGCTGCTGGCCCTGCCACTGTGCCGCGAGCGCTGCGTGCAACGCCTGCGGCAGTGGCGACAGGGTACGCTGCCGCAGCGGCGGCTCGGTGCAGGCCACGGGACGGGAGGCACCAGGGGATGCAGAGTTCGTGCTGGAAGTGGCTTGAAACATCTTGAAAGATATGAAAAGATATGGAAACTTGAGGTGACAACCATGAAAAGATGTGAAAAGTTGAGGTGAAATGGCTTTGAAACGATCCGGAAAAGTGGATTTTGCCAGCAGAGGTGGTGATTTGTGTCGCTTCCGAACCGGTTATTCAAACCTTCACAAGCGAAGACGAAACCATCAAATGTGGGGATACAATGGTAGAACATGGTAGAACTATGACAATGATGTATTATGATAAGGTCTGGCAGTGACTTTCTTGACCACTGCCAGGACAGTAGAATATCTAAAAATAATGATGGGTAAGGGGAGCCAGTTGTGAGTTCTGATGATTCATCCAGTTGCAAACCAAGAAAGTGAGGCTGTGACCCTGGTTTAAGCCTGCGAAATCTGGTATATAAGTATATAATAAATAGATTAATGGTATTGTATTTAAAGAACAGGACACGGCGTTTATAGTGTTACACGTCCAAAGTAGCGCGCGGATAGAACCAACAAAAAATACGGATGTAAGCTCACATGACCAACCCAAACAGAAGATAGTGTCATCTCCTCAAAAGTAAAAACGTACAGTCAACCTAAATTTGAAATGCGTGTTTATAGCTCAAGTGTCTTCACTTGGGTCATAGTTTACACATGTTTACACCTTATATCCCAGTCGCCGCTTACCCGGTGCCATGGCGCCAGGGAGGTACCACTCGCTGCTGCTGCAGGGCGGTCGAGTGATAGCCATCGGCCTGAATGGTCAAGGTGAAACCAGCGTCCCTGCGCTGACGGAGGATCTCAGATATGTTCCATGGCGAAAAACGGCAATTCTGAGGCCCCAAATGGATATCTTGTATAAGTACCATAGGAATCTTGCAGAAGATGGGGAAACACGTGTTTGATTTGGGAGTCATATTGAAGTGTGCACGGACTGTTGGGATGATACCCAATTTTTTTGCTAGGAGACTTACGTTGATTGGGCACGGAGCAGAAGGGCTGGCGTCAAGACATCAGCGTTTCCAATGTTTCATTTCCGACGGTTGCAAATATCAAAGTTTAGGGGAGTTGTTCTGCTTCGAAATATAGATAACAAATAATTCAAATAACGCAAGAGATCGTTTTTCCCTGAAGAGATTGCTGCCCCGTAGTGGAAGATCAGAAACCACCCTCAAACAAACCAAGGTGATTTTCGTCAAAAGCAACACTTCGAAAATCTTTCGGCTGCAGTCCATCTCACCACATATGCGTTTCAACCCTAAAACCCTGGAGATTTCGCAAGTGACTTCCATAGTTTTGGAGGATTCGATTCAGATGGGTAGCTCAACCATCAGCCGAGGTGGCGGTGGCTGCTGGCATGCAACACACTTTGCTCTTGCGCAGCGATGGTGTGGTCAAGGCCTTTGGCTTGAACCTGGATGGACAGACGGATGTGCCGACACTGCCGCCACCCGGCGTGACATTGGGGCAGATGGTCGTTCCAATGGTGATGTTTCACTGCCCCTTTGAACCTTGAGGAAATGAGATCATTTCACGAGGTGAAAGGAACCAGGAGCAAAATAGTGAGGAAGACCAGTTCCAGCTGTGAAATCTGAGGCGACCAATTGTGGCGGTTGCTGCTGGAGGATTCCACTCTCTCGTGTTGCATGGCTCTACAGTTGATTGCTCGAGCCAGCATATTATTTGGACCAGCTGCCGGCAAGCTGAGTAATTAGGGGATAACTCTGAATTGTGACAACAGACAACGTATGTTCTCTCAGATTTCTTTTAATTACTTGGTCGGTGTCCTCATGACAATTACACTAGCTATCGCCAGTTCTTCAAAAACGCAACCGTTCAGAAACCCTAACTCGCCATTTGGCCAAAATTACCCAGAGAGATTTCAATGCAGATGGACCCCCTGTCGCAGCAGCAGGTTGGACGACACCGGCCACTGCTGGGCCTTCGGTTGTAACCGCCACGGCCAGTGCCAGCTACCGGAAAATGCTCATGGCCCGGTCGTGGCAGTGGCCGCCGGAAACCGCCACACGCTGACATTGACGGGCGATGGACAGGTACTGAGCTGCGGAGAGAATGGCGAGGGCCAGTGCGATGTGCCAGCGCCTGGGAATTGAAAAGTGGAGGGGAAGTGGCAAGGTGCTGTCCCACCAGTGAAATGTGTATTGCAAAATATCATATATCATATATCATATTTATATATATCTACAGTATATATAATTATATATATATACACCAATAAGTATCCATACGTCCCAGTAAAACCTACATGTTTTAACCAACTTAGCTAACGAAATGGGGCACCACCTTGTGGTAGTCTTGTAAGCCGAAGAGAACCCCAAGTGGCTATGGTTGGTCTTGTCCCACTAGTGGTGGATTATGTTCCAGCTTGAAAATACCGGAGGGTACTAAAGTGGGTCGCAATCCCCTGTGTCTATGCTTTCCGGGAAATATTGGGTATGCCCCAGCCACATAAACTAGTTTGAGGGATCATCGCTGTGGAAAGTTTACCCAAAATGCTACCCTGTGGCAGCAAGAATACTAGATATACATCATGTGAGGATGGTGATTGTACCCCACAATATCCCCATAACTCACAAATACTCACCATACTTCCCACTATTCCATCATTTTTTGGTTGGTTAGTTAAGCCACCATTTCTTGATGTCGAAAATCAGCACCTTCAGCACCCTTGAGGATCTCTTCTGGGAGTCCTGCAGCCACCAGCTGAAATACATCACCGTAGCAGCGGGCGGGCGGCACAGCGTGCTGCTGCGCAACGATGGCAAGGCCACCTGGGAAGGGCTGGGCATCTAGTTGTAGGATCAGTTAGGCCCTGGTAGAGTAATGCTGATCAATAGTGGTAATGGTTAATAACGGTTAATAATGGCTGATACTGGTGATAATGGCCAAGAATTGGTGATGAATAGTGATTAATAGTGATTAATAGTGATTAATAGTGATTGATAGTGATTGATCGTGATTGATCGTGATTAATAGTGATTAATAGTGATTAATAGTGATTATCAGTGATGAATAGTGATTAATAGCGATTAATAGTCATTGATAGTGATTGATAGTGATTAATAGTGATTAATAGTGATTAATAGTGATTAATAGTGATTGATAGTGATTGATAGCGATTAATAGTGATTAATAGTGATTAATAGTGATTAATAGTGATTAATAGTGATTAATAGTGATTAATAGCGATTAATAGTGATTGATAGTGATTGATAGTGATTGATAGTGATTGATAGTGATTAATAGTGATTATATAATAGTGATTAATAGTGATTAATAGTGATTAATAGTGATTAACCGTGATTGATAGTGATTAATAGTGATTAATAGTGGTTAATAGTGATTAATAGTGATTGATAGTGATTGATAGTGATTAATAGTGATTAATAGTGATTAATAGTGATTAATAGTGATTAATAGTGATGAATAGTGATTAATAGCGATTAATAGTGATTAATAGTGATTAATAGTGATTAATAGTGATTAATAGTGATTAACCGTGATTAATAAGTGATTAATAGCGATTAATAGTGATTAATAGTAATTAATAGTGATTAGTAGTGATTAATAGTGATTAATAGTGACTAATAGTGATTAATAGTGATTAATAGTGATTAATAGCGATTAATAGCGATTAATAGTGATTAATAGTGATTAATAGTGATTAATAGTGATTAATAGTGATTAACAGTGATTAATAGCGATTAATAGTGATTAATAGCGATTAATAGTGACTAATAGTGATTAATAGTGATTGATAGTGATTGATAGTGATTAATAGTGATTAATAGTGATTAATAGTGATTAATAGTGATTAATTAATAGTGATTAATAGTGATTAATAGCGATTAATAGTGATTAATAGTGATTAATAGCGATTAATAGTGATTAATAGTGATTAATAGTGATTAATAGTGATTAATAGTGATTAATAGTGATTAACCGTGATTAATAAGTGATTAATAGCGATTAATAGTGATTAATAGTGATTAATAGTGATTAATAGTGGTTAATAGTGACTAATAGTGATTAATAGTGATTAATAGTGATTAATAGTGATTAATAGCGATTAATAGCGATTAATAGTGATTAATAGTGATTAATAGTGATTAATAGTGATTAATAGTGATTAATAGTGATTAATAGTGATTAATAGCGATTAATAGTGATTGATAGCGATTAATAGCGATTAATAGCGATTAATAGCGATTAATAGTGATTAATAGTGATTAATAGCGATTAATAGCGATTAATAGTGATTAATAGTGATTAATAGTGATTAATAGCGATTAATAGCGATTAATAGTGATTAATAGTGATTAATAGCGACTAATAGTGATTAATAGCGATTAATAGCGATTAATAGTGATTAATAGCGATTAATAGTGATTAATAGCGATTAATAGTGATTAATAGCGATTAATAGCGATTAATAGTGATTAATAGCGATTAATAGTGATTAATAGTGATTAATAGCGATTAATAGTGATTAATAGTGATTGATAGTGATTAATAGTGATTGATGGTGATTGATAGTGATTAATAGTGATTGATGGTGATTAATAGTGATTAATAGTGATAATAGTGATTAATAGTGATTAATAGTGATTAATAGTGATTAATAGTGATTAACCGTGATTAATAAGTGATTAATAGCGATTAATAGTGATTAATAGTAATTAATAGTGATTAATAGCGATTAATAGTGATTAATAGTGATTGATAGTGATTAATAGTGATTAATAGTGATTAATAGTGATTAATAGTGATTAATAGCGATTAATAGTGATGAATAGATAATGGCCAATAATGGTGATCAATGGTGATGAATGCTGATCAATATTGCTGAGAAGCGTGGACCCTCCGGTGGCATCACGCCCGTGGCGGGAAATCCCACAACATCCCCGAACGAAATGGTGGCTTCGATGGGAAGTTCATCGAAGTAAATGGTGGGTTTTCTAATGCCATCTTACCGCAGGGTACCATTGCAGCCATGGAAATCATCAGCAAATCATCCAGAGGGAAATGTTCCGTGGCTATGTTGAATTATTGTAGTGGATGTTTTGGATGTGGGAACGCCATACAACTGGACATCTTATTGTACAACATGACGTAAACACCCCAGTTTTCATTTGATTTCTCCATTCAGCCAGCAAACATCTCAGGGTTACATGGTCTTGTCGGAAATTCAAGGTGGAACCTCAGTACAGATATGTCCCGTGGAAAATGTCAGGCATTGTCTATATCATACATATATTTGGTATATGCTGTATATGCTATAGTAAGCCCCAAACAGATAGAAACGTATTTCCATGATGGAATAGATGATATTTTTTTCCCATAGTTTCCAGATGTCCAGCGTTTCTCATTTTATCGGTGTATATGTATACATTGATTTGAATCAGTGCTACTGACCACTTACCAATCTGAATGCAGATCCAAGCAACAGAGGCTGTCGGTATTGGTTGGAACTTCCACGGTCAATGCGTCTTGGCTCGTTGATGTCCCCGCAAAAGCTGCCATGGGGTGGCAGCACTGAGAAACTCTATGGTTGGGAATAGAGATGCGATCAACAATAGGTAGGAAACAATCAATACTTCAGGACTCAAATCGTCAAAGAACTAGTCAAAATCGGAAATCTCTGATCAATAATAAGTAGTAGGATTGTAAACTTCAATCCCGCAATCCTGTAACCAACCAAAGAGGATAATTATGAACCAATTGGGATTTGTTGATGTGTGTACGTTTTTTGTGGCTTCGGGCTCGGCGTTTTTGCAAAAATGTGCAAAAATGGGCGTGCTCCAATTATTTATTGCTATCGATATAGCGGGCACATTATTGGAAGATGTCAATCAACCAGTTGATTCAATGACCACAATGAATTTCATGGATCATCGTCCTGGTTCCTGGCAAAAAATATCGAAACGACACATGAAATCCTAAAGACACATTAAATTCTATGGTTTGCTAGGAAATTCATGTAAATTCCATGCTTCTAATAGCTACATCTCAATCAGGACATCCATGTTTCATGGTTAAACTCTCACTAAAACTTCCAGTTTAACAATTAAACCCATGTGTTTCATGGTTAAATCTCCAAACACCACATCCATTTTTCCATCATGGTTCATAATGTTATATTATATGGTTCATCACGTGTTCAGCATTGTGCATCATTTGTTCATAATGTTCCATGTGTTTTCCATCATTTCTCATCCTTTGTCCGTTTTGTTCAATCATTCTCTCATCACTTTTTCACGGTTCAATCCTTGCTGCTTGGTGGTTTCAAACATGGCTTTCATTTTCCATTTCATATATGGGATAATCATGGATAATCATCCCAACTGACTTTCATATTTTTCAAGATGGTTAAAACCACCAACCAGCTTGTTTCTTGAGCCCCCCATGGCTTGCCAGGTGACTTGCCCCGCAACTCGTTCTTCGTCTCCGCCGCCTGCGGAGAGAACCACACGCTGCTGCTGTGCCGCGAGGGCCGAGTGCTGGCAGTGGGTGATGATGGCTACGGCCAGTGCCAGGTGTGGTGTGCTGTGAGGAAGTTCGATCATCAAAATAGGGATTTGATAGGAATGATGTGATATTATTGTATATATATATATATATGTACATATTAATGATGATGATACTATTGGTATCTAGTGGGATTATATTGCTGAGGATGGCATTTCTAGACTTGAGCCGACTGGAGTCTGGATCTATGGTTTGTGTATCTCTTGATGCACATAGTGGTTAGAGCCCACTTTCAAAGAGACTTTAGCCAAGCAAAATTCAAATTTCAATCAGCAAACATGAGGAGCATGATGGTATAACCATGTATAACCAATGGCAATAGGGAGTGGCTGTAAGCTGGGTATGACCGCCAACAACAATGAGATAACCCCCACTAGAAACCCTGGGTTCGAAAAGGGGATCTACTGCATTCATTTTGGGAGCCTTATTAAATGGGGCATGCAAAGGGTGGTGGCATTTGCTAGTCCAACCTGGCAGCTTAGAGTTCCTGATTTGTATCCGCGTATAAATTGCTTTCCAACACGAAATTGGCCTTTTTAAGTTGCCATCGTTGGGTATGTTTGGGCACCAGAGGAGACGAAAACGAACATTATCAACTTAATTATCAACCAAAAATATAGGGAGAGAGAGAGAGAGAATGATTACCACCACCATCAGTACCACTACCATGATCGTCATCGTCATCATCATTGTCATCATGATCAGCAGCAGCATCGCGATCATTCTTATTATCTTATTTGTTTTTGGACCAGACATATTGGTGATAACACGGATGAATGTGTTGGTTTAGTTGGAAAATTGTGTACTGTAATCGCAGATGAGGGGATATCCCCATGTCCTCTGCTACACATGGCAGGTCTTATATCCCCAGTAGATATCAGTAGATGACATTCATGGGTTACATACACTCCAATCCTCATCCCTCTTAGAGCTACATTCGACTGGTTCCTTATGGTATATGTATATATGTTGCATCCTTCTTGGAAGCTGCATGTTAACTGTTCAGCTACGAGGATCATGAGAAATCTCAAGTTCTAAGCTGTTTCTTTTCTGTCAACAACCCTCTGGTAAACTAACATAACTATGGGAAATCACCATTTTTACTAGGTAGATCCACCATAAATGGTCATTTTCAATAGCTATGTTACTCTAAGTATCCCGCTTCAACATTTAGAGTGTATGTACGTACTGTAGTTTGCAACCCAACCTTCAACCAACCACAGAACTGCACCAGCTCATAAGCTTGTACAAGCTGTACATCCTGAATGTCGAAAGCACCCTAGGTCCTAGGTATCTCAATTAAAATTAAAATCTACCAGCCTACAAATCAGGATGGTCTTACCGTAGATGTCAGCATCCACCAACCGCTATTGCCAAGTTTCCTAGCTTCATGGGGTTGCTCATGACTACCTCTACAGACATCACTTTTTAAGTGGATAAAAAACATGTTTCCACCACCATTTCAGGTGATGTTTGAATTTAAAAATACCAACATGGGAAATCTAGCCGTTACATCTCCAATGTGGTTGGTTACCTCTCCATGTTCCTTTCCTAAAATCTCAGTTTACTTGAATCTTCAAATCCCCTGCCAGTATGTTACCCAAAGCTCCCATATTTTTTGGTCTTTTGCTACAGAGTTTCCCAACCACACGATAGTAATGGGCAGAGTATGAAATATATCGCATGAGTTGCGGTATATATTATATACGTATATACATATATATATATATATGTGCATATATATATATATACACATTACCACTGACAAAGTCAAATGACTCATGGGCTACCCGCCGGTTTGAGCGCTAGCTTCAGCTTGGAATCGCAGTTCCAGTTACTTAAGTGGATAGATAACCATTGTTAGTCATAGTTATTTATTGGTTATATCCCAACTTATGGGGTTTATACTCATGGTTATACTTATGTTATACCCATTTTTTCACCGATTTTTTCCACCTCAAATGCACCCCCAAGGGCCCCTGTGGACCTTTCAACAGGTGCCCCAGCTCCCCTGTGGCCTTCGCTACGCGGCCATCGCTGCGGGCCATCGCCACAGCCTGCTGCTGCGTAGCGATGGACGAGTGCTGGCGCTGGGGGATGATGGACGCTTGGAGAAGTTGTTGGGTGAAAATATGAATCTGGGTAAATTTCATCACGACCTCACTGTTCGACCGAGCCCTGGAATCATGGTTTATTTTAGGGGAATCATCCCCAAATGGCCGCAAGATTCAGGTTAGTGAAATGTTATAATTTGCCCAGATTAATCAACACCACGAGCAAAACTATGAACATGAAACTGGTATAACGTGTCCAATATAGTTTATATATAAATGAGTATACCCATGTTTTGTCCATGAGTACAAAATATGAAGTGGTTGGTGGTGTGGACCATGTTTTCCATATATTGGGGATAATAATCCCAACTGACTTTCATATTTTTCAGAGGGATAGGTATACCACCAACCAGTGAAGAATCATCATCACTAGATATGAAAAATGATGATTATTGAATATCTATCAATGTCTGGGACTCTGAATATCTAGCAGTTATATTGATAACTCTAATAACTATAATTATGACTAGATATGGGTCGAAATAGTGATAATATGTTGGTAGTAGTTTTCCAATTACATTGTTATTAGTTTTGAAAACAGTGCTTTTGTAATCACTCGATATTGAATCATCCACCAATGATAATAGCAGGTATAGGCACAATCATTGATCATGTGGTTTTAAATAAAAAACAGGTATCAATATGTTTAAATCATTGATCATGTGGTAAGCCCAATAGTAAGCCATCCCCAATAAGATCACCAGAAACGGGCTATCAATCACCATCAAAAGATTGGAGATTCTTATTTACCCAAACTCGACCTTTGAACAATTGCACTGTTTCCCCAACATGTTGGTCCTTTGACACATTTTGTGCGTGTTTTTTTCTCACTTGTTGGGTGATCAGGAGAAAACCCAAATTACTCACACCCCATAGGTAAATTATGCGGCATGAATCGTATACCAAACCAACCTGAAAATCATTAGAAGAGTACTTTGCCACAAACAATGAGCTTGGGCAGATGATAAGATGCCTTTTTGCAGACACCGAAAGGAACAGCAGAGTGTTCAACATGCAGGGAATTGAAAGCATGTAGGCATTAAGCACCATTGGTGACAGTGCTTTTTTCCAAGTGTTTCCGAACCCAATGAAAGGAAACTACATGACATAGCAACCTTGAATAGACGAAGCAATTCTCATGCTTGTTTCATTTTACTTGATTCCTTCCCTTTACACGTGGCTCCTAAGTAGATTCAGGCCTTTCAGTCCTAATTGAAGATGCTTTGACTAGATTGCTTGTTTCACGATGCGTCAGTCAGAGATCTCTGCACGGGTTCGACCAGCGCAGGCGAAGGGCAATGTCAGATCCCTCGTGGCTTGCATATGGACGACAGCTAAGCCGATTACGGCACAGCATAAGGCCATGACATCACCCAGCAACTGCTGGCGTCACGTGACAACCCTGGTGACCAAACTGGATGTGCCTTCTGCAGGTCCTGGAGAGTCCACCGAACCCTCTGCTCACCTAGGAATAACCTTGAAGATCTCCAAGAAAGTGATGCCAAAGCACCACCAGTGCCACGTTGTATGTTGGCCGATGACAAGAAGAAAGAGAGGAAGAAGAAGAATTCCTTCATCACGAAGAAATGTCGTGATGCATTTCAGAACGAAGAGAAGTGCCTCGAGCAGGCCGTACATGGCAATTGCAAGTGGTGCGAGGGGCTATGCGGACCAAGCGAAGTCTGAGGCGCATTGACATGGCACTGCGAGGTGCGGTCAAAGTCAAGGTCAAGTAGCCCAATCGGATTCAAGCCAGACATCTCTAGGAAATGCCAGAACCAGTCTTTGGGTCTATGGCTTTGAAAGTCTGACCCAAGAGCCATGTAGATTCATGTAGATTCTTGCCAAAAAGACTTTATTTTCGAATTTGATGTTTCACCTCTTATTTGCGCTGGGGTGATCATTCCAATGCGGAGGTGGTTGAAAGAGGTTGCAAGCCAGTTGTAAGTCCAAAGTGCTTTAACCACTTGCTGAGTTGAATGATCACCCAGTAGCTTTGATCCGTCCAAGACGGTGAAAGTATTGTTTTGTTTGGTCTCAGCCAGCTTCGAAGAGCGTTGGCGGCTGCATTTGGCTAAGGAATTGGTGGCTGAGCAAAAAGCGAAGGATGCAAAATTTAGTTCGACCCGGGATGTGTTTCAAGTTATAGAAAAAATGTGGTAAACCCAATAATATCAATAAACTATCCCCAATAGAGGTTGATTATTGTGCATACTCCTGGATGTAAGATGATCCCCAGAACCAGTTCAGGAGGCTTTCGAAATAGTCACATCACATCGATTGTGATACTAAGGATACTTGCTATGCTTGGTTCCCTAGCCTTTTTTTTTGCGAAAATCATGGTACCTACCCATACATTTATGCAATAAGCAGCTGCATTAAAGGTAGATATCCTAGGAAACCACATGGGATATGGGAGAGTATGTTTCTCAAAACTGGCTTGGTTGAGAAGCATCATTTAAACAGTGGTGTGTTCTTGGGTGATCTAATGATCTTTTGCATTTTTTGCATCTCTGTTGATTGTGAACACTTAACACAACAATGTTTACAGTAATGTTTGCTTGAAGAACTGCATATGGCTTCCCGAATTCATATGTAGATGTCTCGGACGGCTTGCAATTCATCCCTTGAAGTGCGCTTGCTGTGGCAGCTGTTTAAGGAACTGGAGTCCATCAAATGACAAGCAAACGGATCAAACAGCGAGTAGACTTAAGAGTCTCAGTCCCCACAGATTCCACAAAAAATGTGTTTAACGAAATGGATGACGGATACCCCCACGTTTCAAATGAAGAGATTCCTACAAACAAAATGTCGGCTAGCCTTGAGGAAATGTTGAGATAGGCATTGCAAAAACATCTTGCTTTGGTTTCATGCGGCATGCCGAAAAGTCACAGAAGCAAATAGCCCCAAATTTCAGAGCCTGCTCTTTTGACGGGCCAAGCACACAGATTTCATGGCCCTGCGGGATGGCGTATGTGGCTGTTTCTTGGTAGCAACTGGGCTCGTGGACGTCCATGTCCATGAGGTGCAGCCGCTGGTTGTTTCAGAGATAGATAGCCCTTTATTTGATTTTATGTGTCCACAAGTGGACCCTGCTTCGATGATTATCCTTTTTGTTTGGAAGAACCTTGGTTGGAAAGTCCTTCAATTCGGTGGCCCCACATGGCCCCACTCGTAAGTAAGGTTATTTCATGCTATTTCACGATTCTGTGGCACCTGGCATTTAGGGATTGTATCCCCCGCTGGTATGACACGCTGAACCAACTGCATGTTGCGAAGATGATCATGTTTCAAGCAGCTTAATCACCAACCGGGAATGCGATGCTTCTTGCCTTCCATATGTTTGAAATTTGCTTGAAGTTACTGTGTCATAGTGATTTGATAGCTTAAATTTATCATGCCCATATGTGTCATGAATCTGATATATATATATATTGTATTATACCTTAACAGGTGGGTGATATTGGCCTACACTAAATAAACAAACCAAACCAACAGACAAATAAAGACAACTGATTTGCTTGCATAAATATAGTACCATTTGCATCTCAATACTGAATATGTTATATTCATGTCTATACATGTGTAACCCCCATTGTGGCAATTGTCACAAGACTAACGATTGATTCTGATCATATTAATTAGTAGCAATGATGATCAGAATCGCAACAATAACAATCACAATAATAGACAACCACTCACAATCATCACGCCCATGAAAAATAACATGCTTACTAACATTAATTAACCAATAATCATCAATCATGATCAAAAATGATCGTGAATGATAATCATCACGACAGTCATAACATCCCCTGTGCCCGTGCCCTGTGTTTTTTTGGGGGGGCAGATCTTCACCCTTGTCGTTACCCAGGCCTGAGCTTCGTAAATCGCTGCTTCTGGCCCATTCGAAAACCACTGCGCCGCCGTGAGGAGTCCGCAACAAAATGGCCAGAAAGATTCTTGAAACGACTTGAAGCCATATAAACATGTACGAAATATCTAGAAATATGATATGGGTTTTAATATGCTTGAACCCACTTGAATATCCATCGGAATGTGTTTTGAAGTCTTTCAACCACTTGAATCCCCCGAAAATGGTGATGTTCTTGATGTTTGCTTGGATTCAAATGATTTAAACATGGTGGGTTTGCCAAGATCGTCCTGTTTTTCTGGTGTCGTACAATGACCTTCAAGGATTGTAGAATTCACATCAGGAGGGTTGTGACCTCCCTGCCTTTTGATTTCCCAGTTTTGCAAGAAATTCGAGTGAAATTGCTATGTTCAAAATCGGTACAACCCTAGATATTCGATGAATTTCTGGTTGATTTCGTAGGTTTGCGATGTGTTCTTCGGATGTGATTTGATTGCTGTATTAGTGATATTAGTGTTCATAGTGGCAGCAGCCAAAGAATGTCTCGAACATGAACACTTTATGCCTTGTAATGCTCCAGGCACGAGATAGTGGCAACCCTGACTACCTGCTAGTTACTGGAGACCCACATGATGTTCAATGTTTGTAGAGGCATTCAATATATTTAAATCAGATAGATGTTCCAATATGTTTCAATTGAGAATGCTACCCATGCTACCCATCCCATTATATTAGATACATTGGGGCATACAATATCTGAAGATTGCTGAATATGGCCCATACAATTTGTCTGTGTTTTGTGGAGAAAGCCCTGTGAAGGACATTTTGTTCAGCAGGGGGCCATCAAAGATCAGCCAGGAACACAGTTATTGCCAATAATTTGTTAATACTACAGTCATACCCCCACCAGACCATACCAGATCCCCATTTAATGGGCAGGGGTTACTGTATCATTTCCATTTGGATAATCCTGCGGCGGGTTTCCCCAAAATTTGCCGGATCATTAAATGTGCGTGTTTTTTATTCAATATATACAGTATATATACATTATACATGCAGTCAGTATAATATATATATATACACTATATATACTATATATTTATTTATTTATTTACGCCCCTCCATATTTATTCCCCTTCCAGATCCCCAGTTTCTTGTTGTGCTTTCACGGGTGTCACAGCAACCACCTGCACCGTGCGTCCCAGGAGTCACAAGTCACGCCGGACCCACCTGCACGACCCAAGAGGGACCGAGCTCCTCATAGCTGGTGGCGCCACCGTCCATGATATATGACTTGAATTCAACAAGGGCATAGCTGGATGTGGCTGGCCCAGAGCAAATGTACATAAATGATCATAAATGTACATTCCAATGACTGTACATCATTGTACATCATCAAATCTTGGATCCTAAAAATTTTATTCCTGCTGGTGTCTTGGACACAGACCCAGTTGGTGGAACCCACCACCATATATCACCAACAGCTCATAAGATCGCAGGGAACGCAGCTTCAGGAAACGGAACCTCTCCTGGGATGGGTCTTCCCACTTATCCAGGTTAGCATGTAATGTAATGTCGTCAAAGGGTGGATGTTCCAATTTGGGCTGATAATATCAGTCTTCATCAACTAGGATGACTTCACTCATGACCAGGGCTCCCCTGTAGACTTTCCAGGAATGGGACTCTCCCGGTCAGAAACGTGCGCGGAAGCAGCGGCAGGGCTGGGAGGCTCCGGCAGATCTTGGCAGTTTTGGGACACCACCAACTTCCAACAATCATCAACAAAGGGATTAAACATGGCTCGCCTCAGGGCGATTTGGGTGACATGCACCGGCACTCTTTCCTTGGAGCAGAAGGTTCCATTCAAGTATGAGTCCAGCCATTGGGTGAGGATCATACCAGAAACTAGCTATTGGGTGTGGACACTAACCCCGATTTGTAGACGGTGCTCGCTCCAGATAGGACATGGCAATCAAACCATGGCTGTTGTGTCAAACCTTTGCTCTACATCATTTCAGTTTCGCTGGTGCTCCGCTTGATAGGGGCTGTTCGGTATTATTCAGTGCGCTAGCTTAGATGAGGTTGCCAATGGAACAATACACCTTCTATTTATGGGGGTTTCCATCAATGGTGGTATATACCCCCAACAAATGGATGGATCATCATGGAAAATCCATCCATAAATGGATGGATTTTGGAGGTACCCCCATGACTGGATGGAAGTTCCCCAGAGGTGACCCCGGTGGCCCGAAGTGGCGTGGCTGTTGTTGCTTCCCCTCCGATGTTTTGACCCTGAGTCGGCCATGACACTGCTTGCTGGTTTGCAACATTAATTTTTATATACCAGCAGTACCGCACAAGGCGGTGGCGGAAGTTTCCAAAATAGGAAACCTATAGGAGAGCTTGGTTGTTGTGAATCAGGGATGGCAAAGCGAAGCCACTGATGCACCGAAAGGTGATTGATCTCTCTCACTATTTCTCTCTCTTTCTCTGACTATCTACTTACCTACCTACCTACCTACCTATCTATCTATCTATCTATCGATCTCTCTCTCTCTCTCTCTCTGTGTCTGTCTATCTATCTATCTATCTGTCTGTCTGTCTGTCTGTCTGTCTATCTATCTACCTATCTATCTATCTATCTGTCTATCTCTCCATCTATCGATCTATTGTTGTTGTTGTTGTTGTTGCTGTTGCTGTTGTTGTTGTTGTTGCTGTTGTTGTTGTAGCTGTTGTAGTTCTAGTTGTAGCTGTAGTTGTTGTGTAGTTGTTGTAGTTGTAGTTGCAGTTGCAGTTGTAGTAGTAGTAGTCGTCGTCGTCGTCGTCGTAGTAGTAGTAGGAGTAGTAGTAGTAGTAGTACTAGCTAGTAGTACTAGTAGTTGTTGTTGTTGTTGTTGCTGTTGTCGTCGAAGTTAGGGTAGTTAAGTTAGTGAAGTTACTTAAGTTAGTCAAGTTGGTTAAGTTAATCAGTGTCTACTTTTTCGACATCAGCACGTCAAAAAAGGCTCAAAACCCTCACTTTTTTTACGCTTTTGACTTCCAAATGTGCTTCGCGCCACAACGGCGTGCACTTTTTCGACACTTTTTCGACATCTGAACCTCCAAAAGTGGTCCGAGACCGTCAGTTTTTAACACTTTTGACTTGAAAATGGGCTTCGCGCCACAACGGCGTGCACTTTTTCGACATCGCAACCTCCAAAAGTGGTCCGAACCCCTGGTGTTTTGTACATTTTGACTTGGAAATGTGCTTCGCGCCACAACGGCGTGCACTTTTTCGACATCTCAACTTCCAAAAGTGGTCCGGACCTGGTGTGTTTTGTACCTTTTGACTTGGAAATGTGCTTCGCGCCACAACGGCGTGCACTTTTTCAACATCTTAACTTCCAAAAGTGGTCCGAGCATGGTGTGTTTTGTACATTTTGACTTGGAAATGTGCTTCGCGCCACAACGGCGTGCACTTTTTCAACATCTTAACTTCCAAAAGTGGTCCGAGCATGGTGTGTTTTGTACATTTTGACTTGGAAATGTGCTTCGCGCCACAACGGCGTGCAACTTTTCATCTCTCATCTGGCCAGCTGGCTCCGCACCCGCCGCTTTAGCGAGCCTACTTTTCGACTCTCCGGAGCCACAAATCATTGGAAAAACACAGTGTTTCGCGACTTTCCTACCTTTTCGCGCATCTGCATCTTCTTTCTTCTGACTCTTTCTCTTCTACTCTTCTCTCTTCTAATCTTTCTCTTCTCTCTGCCTCTGCCCTGCTCTGCTTTTCATCTGTCCATATTGTCGGAAGTTTGACTTCTAAACTTCCTTCGATTAGTAGGGATATATTGATATGATACATATATACAGTATATAGTATAATATATATATATAATATTTATATATACAGTATAATATATATATATATTATGGTTGGTGGTTTGGAACATTTTCCCATATATTGGGAATAATGATCCCAACTGACGAACTCCATCATTTTTCAGAGGGGTAGGTTGAAACCACCAACCAGTGACAGTTCATCAGGCTAGCTTCTGTTTCAGCAGAGATGGGTAGTTCATATAATTCCATATCTGTGGGCTAAATCCATTTAAATCACCATGAAAGTATGAGTATGACTCAAGTTCTTGTACCTCCAAAAGAAAATGTATATGTACCATGGGGATCCACACTGAGATGAGCGTTTTTTCCGGGATGGTATGGGTGTTGTTTATTTCCTAAGTCTCAGGTTTCCGTGTTTTCCATCTCGTTTGGGGGTGGTGAAGGCGATCCACATTTGGATCATAAGGCCATGCCGCATGCCATAGCCAACAACTCACGACATATCCGCCAAGAAGGGGTTTCAATGGTGTTTCAAAGAAATAGCTCAGGGCAAACTGAAGAGGAAAGTTTATGACGGCCCAATCCTGAAACATCTTGAAAGCGCTTCAGAGCTAATCATATTTGCTGACTGCATGCACATTTGCTGCTGGTTAAGTTTACGCGCATCAAAAGAAAAGCATCAACTGTTTCCTCCAGGTTTTGGAGGAAGATGGTGTGCAGTGGTTGCACATTGGCAACGGCTGGCTACCGCCCATGGTGGAGGTGCCATTTCTGAAGGGCACCCCAAAAAACCCCAAGGACTACCCTCCAGTAATCAAATATGGCCGGCTCGGAAATCTATAAATTGGCATGGGAAGATGGGAAAATCCGTTGCAATTTGGGAATTCCATTGCCATGTTATGGGCTATGTTTGATTGCTCGTTAGACCGGATCGATGGAACTGATCAAGGGAGCTTTGTTGGTGGCTTGGGGCTTAAGTGAAGATGCCATACCCAGAGCCTCAATCTCGATCCGTCGAACTGTGAAAATGTTACATTATGCTGTTTACTTGAAGACCTAATAAACGGTAATGAAAAGCAATTTATGGTTTATATATATATATATAGTTGCAAGGATTTAGTGGCCCAGTAAAGAATATAGTTCCTGCTCCTGACATCCAAGTGATGTTGAAGGGAACTGCAGGCAGAAGAACTATGAACATCCAGTGGGGAAGCCTTGGATGGATAGTCTCTTCCCAAATACTCTGGTTTTGAGTACTTAAATGATCTTAAATGTGAAAACAAATATATACTTTAACATAGTGTATATAACATAGTTTAAACCAATTTTCCCCAGCTCTTTGAAAGTTTCTGTCCAGAATTCCACTTTCAATCCCAGCCCAATGAGGTGCCCCTGCACTTGCAGATTGGGGACAGGGAGTTCAGGACAGCTGGGGGAAAAGTTGGCTATAATTTGGGCGGTACATGTGCTTTTTCTATCTTTTTCTTTGTAGAATCTGTGGAATATGTAGAACATGTAACTCATGTAACATATCAATTTCATTGAAACCCCCTCAGTCCTCAGTCTGTAAGAACGCGGACACGTTCCAGGAGACTGGTGAAGCCGCCCACAGTGGAAGCCCTCTGGGAGTGGTATGAGGACGGCAGGGTCCCAAAGCCAGTGGCTTTTGAAGGATGAATCCCTGAAAACCAGCAAAATTCCATAGCTTTGTTTCGCAAGGCCCAGAAAGATTGAAAATGAAAAGTGAAATCCTAGTATACAATGGTGTTTTTGTTTGCTGTTCTATTTTTGTGGGGATGATGATTCCCGTTGATTAATGTAATATAGCAATATGTCTGTATATAAACACACATACATATATTTATTATAGATATTTCAAGATACGTATGTTTATGGGGGTGGCTCACCACCCACCGGATAAGTTTCTTACATTTTTGCAGATCAGCTGACCTCGACGTCATCTTTACATGTCGGGGGCTGCTTGTTCTTTGGAGATGGTGGGTAAAAGGACACGATCCGACATTGCAATCCTTGAGCCATGTCATTTCTGTTGAGAAGATCTCGGCTTTGGATGGTAAATATCCCTTGATGGGTAATTTGACCACTTGTTCCGAATTCCCAAGTTCGTTCTGTGGAACCTTCCTCAGCCATTTTCCATCATTTTCCCCAATGAGTCGCAGTCGCAGCCGTTCTCCCCATTCCGCGCTGGAATCCTATGAGTCCTGGCTGACGGCGCGCGGCGTGTGGTGGGATGATCGCTTACGGCTGCAACACCTGGGAGCCAGTGGCTGGGGCTTGACCTGCAGCAAGCGTATTGAAAAAGGCGAAAAGGCAGGGGATGGTGGGCCCATGGTGGCTGGAGTTCTTTGAAGTGGAAATCTTTGGAACATCCAGACAAGTGAGGTTTGGAACATCAAATATTCAAGTGATAAAAGGACTTGAAAAGTGGTGATGTTCATTGTCAGCAGCGAAAAGTCCCGAGTTTCGCCACTGATGTCCTTTTTTGGGGGATTTTCCTATGAAAACGTTCGTTTCGTTCGGGGATGTTCCATGATAGTCCCATTTCCATGCTTGATGACCGGAGGGTACACAAGATCACCCCGCAGGTCATCCGTGTCCCACGAGCAGCTGCCCTGACCAGCAGCACAGCTGTGGATGGCCAATCGGCTGAAGAGTTGTTGCAGCCCTTGGAAGACCTGGCGAAATTTGATGAAACGCGAGATTCGCAGCTGCCACTGGTGATCTCTTTCCTGCTGGCAGATGCTGGGACTTCTGTGCTGTTTTTGAGATTCTTCTGTGGCGTTTTTTTCCCTGAAGGTGTGGTGTTTGTTGTTTGTTTTTTTAACCAGGCAATCTTGCCTGAAACCTTGCTCTTGCCTGAAACCTTGCTTGCTGAAATGTCCGTAAATCATAGATACCATCCTTAAACCACCCAATGATTTCTCTCAATCTCACTACAACGTCACTAGATGATTGTGATTGGCTTAACTATCCGAAATAAGCTCATTTCAGCCTTTAAAGTATTATATCGTGGGTTTTTCAAATTCACCCAGGTTGTTCGGAAAAAAACAACACAACCTCATTCTTCCAATTTTCCATGTCAGGATGCTTCAAGCCTATGGAAAATTCCCCATGTTTCATAGCTTCAACGGCCCACCATGGTCCACCTCCCAGGACGCTTCCTGGCGACCCAAGCTCCGCGTGACGCCCTCCCGGCTGGAGCTCCCTTGGTCCTGGCCTTCGCCGGCGCTGGAGGGAACCGAGCTACAGCTGGTGGTGGCGGCCAAGCGGCGGCGCCTGGCGTGGGAGCTGCAACGCCTGGAGACGGTGATGCCCGGGAGGCGTGGCCCGGGGTTGGGGATAGCGGTGATCTGAATGGAAAATGATGGTTTTTGTTTAATGGTTTTTTGTTCATGATTTTTGGGGAGGGATAGAGTTATAGATGGGCATGGTCCACTCTCTCTTTGTGTTTGATGTTTTTGGGAGGATGTTCGTTCACATTTGGATGAGCTGTTTGGGATGCAGCTGCTTGGTGAAATCCTTTCTTGACCCTGGCATAGGATCACCTTGGATCAGTACACCAGTGCCTGTGCTGTGATCATGTCGCGCATTCAGCCCTGGTGGGGTGGCAGCTTGGTTCCCTTCGTCGACCAGGCCAACCACAGCAAGGAGCCGCATCTGGAGTTTCGGCTTTCGAAAGGGCAGGTAGAAGGCCGGGCTTTGAGGGTCATTGAGCCCGGGGAGGTATTCCAATCCTATGGGAACCTCTCAACGGCAGATTCCTTGTACAGTTCCTTGAACAAATATTATGGATGGCATGTTTTTTTGCCCGAATCGTAGGCGGTGCAAAATCCTGACTTCCATGTCCGCCCTCAAAAAAAAACTTACACCCCAAAAAATGCCCCCTACGGAAAAGAAAAAAAACAGACCTAGACAACGTGCTCCAGGACCTTGAAGATCTCGAAGTTTGCTCTACCCCAGTCTTCCGGATCCACCTCCCCAGCCGAGGATATGGTTTCGCCTCAGCAGCCACCAGAGCCTCTGAGATCCGGGTCTCCTTTGAGGATGTGGTGACCGTGACCCTCTCTGACCTGGCAGCGGTGGATAACGTGTTCCTGGCCAGAGCTCAAAAGCTGAAGACCTTGGAGTTCTTGGATGAAAGTCCTTGGGATGGCGTGGAGGACAGGGAGAAATCCACAGATTTCTTGAGTATGCCCAAAGTTTCTTAGTAAAAGTCTTCATTTGTTGTAACAATTTAATTTATATGTGTTTCCTGCACCTTGAAATTGATAGATTGAAATTGGATAAACATGGATAAACCATGGTCTTGAGTTCAATCTCTGCCCCGGAGAGATGATTTAAAAAAAACATTTATTTAATTTTTACTAAATTGATATGTTGTTGATATAATTTCTGGGTGAGTCCTCCCAAAAAAAAGAGTAGACTAAAACGGACACCATAAATTGCCTAGTCGATCCTAGTTTAAGACTCTTAGAGGGCCCCCAGCTATAAGTTGGATAAAACCCATCTAAGATCTAACTATATATATATATACAACTATAGATATACCATAAAACCCTATACTTCTAAGTTCTATATAAACCAACATTAGGATAACAACCTGTGGCACCAGACATAGGAGCTGGGTCTGGAGCTCTCATTGAGTCGTCGGCCCAAGTTGGCCGCGGGCGGAATCAAAGGCCTCCGACGCCTCTGGGTGCTCTGTCGCTGCATGGCTCTCGAGGAGGCACAGTGGCAGGCAGCCCTCACAGGACCGAAGCCCAGGGAGGCGTTGGGGGCCTTGGGGGTGGCGGCAGAACCAGGTGGGGAACGGGGAAAATGGCCAGGGATGGGTGGTTTTACCAAGTTTTCTGAGCATGGAAAATGATGAAAGCGGGGGTGCTCACCAGAAGAAATGCCACCGATTTGGGGCTCAAATTTCTCATTTCATGGGGAACCGCCCTAACTTACAAGCATTCGACCCCCACCCAGCATTTTGAATGGGAACTACCTGCAAAAGATTCCGGGATGCATCCTCAAATGTTTCATGCCATTTCTGGGGGTTGACTTAATTAGCCCTCAGAGTGCTTTCTCCAAGTTGAAAACTGCTTGATTTTTGCCGATCAAGGATTCACATATAGCACTGAAAGTGGCGCAAAAACAACATACTTTTGGATGGAAGAAATCCTGCACCAGCTGGTAGATGGTTTATCCCATTATACCCCATTATTTACCGTGTGTCGTAGTTACCGAATAGTTACCGAGTAGTATGAATAGTGTTGCCAAGTGATGCAGGATTTTGTGCACACCCTGAGGTGTTGGTTGGGAACCAGGCGCCTCAGCCCTGCAACTGTCCCTCCGCAGTCTCGAAGTCCGCAGCCGGCGCCTCGGGAGCCTGGAGGACGAGGTGCGCCGCTACGACGCAGCCGTGGCTGCGCAGGTGGAAGGCATCCAGCTGGGACTGCAGAGGCTGCGGGTGGTGGAAGCCAAACTCTTGCAGCGAGTTGTGAGTGACTGGCTGGTGCTTGTTCACATAGGTTTTTTTTCTCCAAGTTATTGCACTATAGAGAATAGGGACGATGAACCATTGGATTTTGTGGCGCCCAACTTTTTGGGCAAACCCAGATAGATTCGATGATTTCGGATACCCAAATACTTGAATGCAGAATACGTATTTGTGGGATTTCTTCATCCTTAAGTCACAAGTGTTTATATAACTCCTCCGAAGCATCCCCAAACATGGGATGTTCTCCCAGATGGCCCACCCAGGCTATGTTCGTGGAAAGCTGCAAGAGCTCCAGGGTCCTGCAGGATAAAACGAGACCAGCCATGAAGATGCTGGAGCTGTTCTTGCAGCCCTTCCTTTTTTGGGAACTGGGCAGCTTGGATTTCAACTGCTTGATGTCGAAGGTGAAGAACTTTGTGATCTTGTCAATTGTCTTGGAGGATGCCAGGGTGCTGCCAAGAAACTCCTTATAGTCGCTGCGGCCATGCAAGGATCCAGGCAAAAAGTGTCCAAGGATTTTTTCATTCCATGACTACTACTGAGCCAGGGTGGACCTTGCTTCCCAGAAAGCATGAGCATCAAAGAATCAGCCAAAGTAGCTGAAGGGCAGCATCGCAGAGCCCCGAAAACAAAGGGCTGAGATATGCTGATATATATATATATATAGACTGGTTGGTGGTTTGGAACATTTTTTACTTTTCCATATATTGGGAATGTCATCATCCCAACTGACTTTCATATTTTTCAGAGGGGTTGAAACCACCAAGCAGTATCTATCATACTATATATCTATACGTTGTTGTTTTTCTGAAAAGAATAGGCGCCCCCAAGATCCAATCGCAACCATCATCGAAAAATCCCCGAATTTCACAACCATCAAGTCCTGACGGAATGATGTTGGAACATACCCAGCCCTGGTATATTTGCCAAATATCATCTATATAGGTTGGGTGGTTGCAGGAGGTGAATGCATGATATAATTACACATATGCATATATACACATATATATATGTGTGTGTGTGTGCATCTATTTATTTATTTGTTAAATAAAAAAGAACCTCTATTTATGATTTAAAAATAAGATAGAAGTACAAGCAGCCAGCACAATGGATGACACACACTCTCGGTCATTCCAACCCTTGCTTCCAGGAGCATGGCAAGGCATCTTCGGACCCATCCTGGGCGCAGGCCGCGGCCAGAGTAAGAAGAAAGGCAAGACATGACAAGACCACAGTTGCATTTGTTGCTACAGTTGCATTTGTTGCTGTATTTGGGCACTTCCTCGTTTGGTTCTTTCATCATTTTAATCGCCGTGCTTTGATTTGTTTCCAGGTTGAGGTTATACGAGCGATATGTTGGCCACGCCCTTCTGAAGTGCTAGCATGTACTACCAACATGATCTTTGTCCTGGTGGTCACGCCAGTGGGTTCCGGATACGCATATAGATGCTTTGCAAAGTTGCATCAGCCTGATGTACCCCCAAGAATTCGCCAATTTCTTCCCAAGTGTTCTCCTCGTGTTTCCATGTGTTTGCTCAAATGTTCTCATTTTTTGCAGATGTATCTCGATGTTCCACATATATTGACCTCATTGGCCCAATTTTCTCATATTTCTTTCCATATTATTTACATAACATATATATATATATATTCATGTGCGTGTATGCAGTATGCATAACATGGTTTTTCGATATGTTCGATAGTTTTCTATATGTTTTCCAATGTGTTTTCACCATTTTTTCCAGTTTCGCCCTTTCGCCTCCAGGTGTGGCCCTGCTGCGCGGCGCTGGCGCAACATGTAGCGACGCACCCGGAGCTGGTTCGGCGGCGCCGGGTCTTCGAGCCGCTTGTATACATATATAATGGGAAAGGAGATATTTGACCAACCAAAGATTGGATTTGTTTAAGGGATTTAATAGGGGTTTGGAATTTGATTTTGGGGATCTGTAATCTGATGAGATCAGACAATATTTTTTCCCCTCAGAAAAACCATCAACAAACGGAATTGTTGGGGAATTCTTGGGATATGTTTGGGTCCAACATCATGATTGGTTGATATATATATATATATAAATGTGTGTGTATGTATATATATATATACATAACCAACTGAGAATAGGGAGATTTGGCAACCATCATCAGGAATAGTTTCTTAAAACCAAAATCTATGACTATGTAGGTGTATCTAAAACTGGGGCGTACCTCCAAATTAGGATATTTGTTGCAGGGAACATGATAGTTAACCTGTGGCTGCGGGTTTTTGGGTACCTATTTCCAGACAAACCCGTTTGGTATGCAACTTGCAGCAACCCATATACTGTAGCAACCCCGTAGTCCCATAGTAAGATGTAGATAATTGGTACTAAAATTGAGCCACGCTTTGAGTAGATTTGACCAAACTCCAATTTTTTTCAGGAGTGATAAAGCAACCATTAACCCATTTTTAAAGGGTAGCGCCCCTGCACTTGTGATTTAAGGTTGTGTACTGAGTTTACGAACCATGTGAAACCTCATGTTTGATGATGATGGTTTAAAGTCTTTATCAAACATATGTTCGGGAAACTAAGCTCCCAAAACTCCTCCAACAGATGCCAAGGGTTCATTTTGGTTAGTCAAACCTCTTCCCTTCAACGTTTTGAAACGATTTCCCAGGCTGGGCGCTGGCTTGGGCGTGCCGAGCATCGCAGCCGCCCTGGCGGGAGCTCGAGATGTTCTGCTGCTGGTCCCTTGGATGGGATGCTGATGAACAACCAGAAATCCCGGCGATTTTGGGACAGAAAACAGCCAGAAAGATGAAAAAAAAACGAAAATTCCATGGGAAAACCCACTGGTTTTGATGTATTGTCATTTTTTTGTCGAGAAATGGGATGAACCGTTTTCTCTTAAGGCCTGGAGGTATGGAGATGATTGGGGAGTTCTACTTCAATGATATCTCTGAGTCTCGTTAGTGGGTCGAAAATCCACCATACCATATCTGATATATCTGCATTTGGATGATTGTTGTTGGATGGTTCATGTATTTGCCTTTTGCTTTTCAAGCACTACCAGGACCATACTGTTGAATTCTCATTTTGATCTGGTGTATACCCCTTCTGTTTCTGTTTCTGTTTGGCTGCTTAAACCTCCATGGTAATTTGCGACGTAGCTATGGTATAAATGGCCCATTTATAGATATTTATAAAATTTTATGAATATTTATAGATGATTCATGGTGATTTTCCATGTTTTTCATGGGGGTGTGGTACCTTTCCTCCCTGGTCACCCCTTTTCCAAAAAAGGACCGAGAGCCCTTGGCTCTGCACTGTGCGGCCTCAACGGCTGCGGTGCACAATCTACCAGCCTGCGGACCTAGAGCAGTGGTGGGTAGGATGTCAGGATGTTAGGATGTTAGGATACAATGCTATTGGTCACTTTGAGATATTTTGAGCAGTTAGTGATCCAATGGTTTTGTCATTCTGTGAAGTTCAAAGTGATTTGAAGTGGCTTTGTCGCAATGGAACCGCAATCGCGGACACTTCTTTACTGCTCAGCCACGTTGAATCGTGTTGTTTGAAAAGTTTCGGCTCACGACATGCCAGATTTGGGATCCAAATGTTGCATCCATTACTTGGGGATCTCCGATTTAGATCAATTTTGCAAGTTGTGTATTTCTTCTCCAGTATTCACCACAACATTCCAGAACCACGGTCCAATTGTTTACTTTGTTTCCTGCATCCAATCATCTGAGCTCGACCCGTAGCATTCTGGTAGCAATGAATTCAAGAATTCGAACGTGAGCTACCAGTGCTACCAGTGCTTGTTTTGACTTTTTTTTGATGGGTTGATGATGGGTTGATGGGTATTTAACATGTGTCGCTCAGCTGTTGTACCCATCCAGGTTGCCTCCGTGAATGACGAAAGCGCTGCAGATAACGCCGTGCGCCAGGGTTGGATGTGGGGGAACCGGTCCAAGCCCTGCCAACTGAGATTTGGATCGAATTGCAGATTGTCACTTCGTGATTTGAGTGTCACGTAGTTGATTGATGTTGGTATAAACATATATAAGTATATATATGACATCAATAACAACATCATCAACTATACGACATAAAACTGTTATTATTATACTATATGGCGTTATTTAATTATTTGGTATACCAACATAATTATGGGGGTAGATGTGTGTAGGTTAAATACGTGGCCCATGAAATTTATGATCAGAAAACTCTGTCATCTTACCATTGGGCTGCACAGGTACGTGCAGCCGTCTATGATTGGGCGGAACCGCAGAACTTCAACGTGCGAGCTGAGGTTCACTGCTTGCAGGGCCTCACACTCTGACTCTTTGAGAATTAGTGTCAACCCCAGCAGATACTCACTCTATACATATATATATATATACATATATATATATACATATATATATATACTAATATATATATATAATGTTATGTATACTACATAATAAAAACTTTATTATGTATACTATATTGTGTATACTATATTATGTCTATTATAGACTGTATTGTATGTATGGATTATATATATATAATAAATTGTGTATTATATATATATATGTATTTGGGGGTACCCCAATGATTCCCAATGGCCAGGGTTGTTGACATTACAAAGGGCAGTTCCTGTGACATAAGGTGAGATGTTCTCTTTTTTACTGTGTAAAAGCCACCTCATCCAGTCCAGTTTTGTGACCATAGGTGTCCTGTCGCGTTTGAAACAGACGCACATAGGAACCTATGACAACAGTCGGATAAACTTCTCACTGGAATTGCTTTACACAATTTCATGGGTTTTGGGGGGGGTGCAGCAATTTGTTCAGTAATTTGCTGCGTTTTGTAGATGTTGTTTTGTTTTGGGCAGTTTTTCTCTGGACGCCCTAGTATACTTAGTATACATCTCAAAAACAACATCAGTTCCCAACAAAAACCATCAGTTCCCAGCCATGTTCACAATGCCACATGCTGCATTTTTTTCGTTAGGGACGATGATGAAGGAATTTACCAAAACGGAGCCCCAACATCGACATCGTTCGACACGCTCAACAGGTGGTCCTGGCCTCGGAAGTGCTCTACGACTGCCGCGAGGCGCAGGACGTGGCCGTGGCCGCGCTGCGGCTCATGGGCGGTGGACAGGCGCCGGTGGATGCGGGGGAAGTGCTAGAGATCTGGGTGGCCAAAGTTTTCTTCTTTGTATTATGTGTTTACTATATAATTGCTATGGCTATTGGTGTTGTGATTCAGTTATGATGTTTTGTTCTATGTTTTTGTTTGAGGCTGTGTTATTATTGTTTTGTTAATGACTATGGCTATTGCCTATTATTACTAGATATTATTTGACTACATGCTTACCATAGTTACATATAGTTACCATAGTTTTGATCGCCACTTGTGTTGATGGGTGCTTTATCATCATTTCTGTTGTTGTTGTTGTTGTTGTTGTGGTGGTGGTGGTGGTGGTGGTGGGTGGAACGTGTTGGTGAATTCACGTGGGTTTGGGTTTGAAAGGCGAAAGGTGTTTCAAACGATGGAGGATGATGGTCCCAAAGTATCCCAAAGTGACGTTGTGTGCACAGCCAGGCACAGGTCCACTTCACGCATTAATATTGGATATCCCAATGTTATGATAGCTATTATCACTGGATAGACTGGACCCCCATCCATGTCAGAGACCCTATCATTGGATATCCCAATGTCCAGCAACTAAGGCATCTGCTCTTTTGGGCCCAGTTTGAAGGGATGTTTGGGTATCTATGCATTTGAAATGAGTCACAATAGTCACATGCGAAAACCTATGCCTTAGACGGGCCCAAGAATCTTGGCAGCGTTGGTGCCAGGGCCGGGTGCTCATTGCGGACCCCAGGAGCTCGGCAGTCATCGTTGCTGGGTAGGAACATCAGTCAGACAGCTTACATCAGGACCTGTACACGACTGGACTTAGTGAATTTGCATGATTTTACATCACTAGTTGACTAGTGACTAGTGATTCTGAGTTATTTTTTTCAGGGGCATGCTCACATGGTAGGTGTTTGATCCGTCGGGAAATCAAACATCCCATCTCACTGAGTCAATGAGAGCTTAAGAGCGAAGGAGCCAACAAAAATCAACAAAAGCTAAGTCTATGATTTAGTCTAAGTATGTCTAAGTTGTCAACATTTTCAAATGGCTAAGCACATCGAAGCACTCAACGACCAATGACGCACGCATTTCTCACATTTTTCCCGCAGCGTGAAACGCGGGTGGTCCGAGCCCACGGGGGGTCCAAAGGGGCGTCCGGCTGGGGGAGCCGATGGCGCGGAAACCGCAGACCTATGGCATCTTGGATGAATTTATCCTTATAAGGGAAACTGAAAAAATGCGGAAAAACCATGGTTTCGCTAGGAACATGATCTAAAAATGGTGGGTGTGGGAACATCTATGTCAGTTGCTGGAGGGTATGTTTTTGGATATTTTGGCTGGCTGATAGTTTCAATACCATTCGAAAATGGTAGGAATCTGCCATTTGGCATTGTGGTTTCATTGATCTGCCTATCTAGGATATGTAGTTTACAATTTATGATATTTGAGTTTTGGGTAGATTGACTGGCTGACGCCAGGCCAACGGTTTCATTGTTGGTCGCTTTGATGGCTTGTGGCTTTCAAGATCTTTTTTTTGCTCCTCTTTGTGGGGGCTGAATGGTGGTTGGCCCCCGAAAAGTTGGGTGATTTGTGCAGAGGAAATGTTAGGAACCCCCTTCAAGCAAGCCGTCAAGTACTTACCAACCCCCTTGATGTTGGGGTCCTTCAGATCAGCCCGATGCCTCCGATGCCACCAGGTAAGCTGTCGCAAGATGACGGCCTGAAACGCCGAAAGCAAAAGGCAGACTCCGACTCAGAGGCGACCCGGGTCCGATGGGTCCGATGGGTCCGATCCCTGAGGTGAGATCTGGGAAGCCCTGTCTGAATTTACAAGTTATAAACATTTGCCATGGATATCTGGGACATCATGAGGGGAAGCTGCACAATGCTATCTCCAATTAGATGATGTTCCGAGGAGCCATTCGAATGCGCAGTTCCAAATGCTGGAGATGCCCGTGTTACCAGTCTCTCCTTTTTCGTCAAACCGTTGCTGCTCATGGGACGCCAGGAAGTGGACGAGTCGCAGCTCTCTGAGCGAGAAAGGGCGAAGAAGAAGTGGGTGCGCTGCTTTTGCGCTGTGGGGATGGGATGGGGTCCATGGAAGCCTGGGCTATTAAAAAATGACTATAGTGGCATGAATAGCCTTTGGTAAACTGAGATAACTATGGAAAAGCCCAATGTTCATCAATGTTTAAGTTCGGCAAATCAACTAACTAAATGGCAATGTTCAATAAATGTGGGCAACCCAATGCCATAACCACCAGTGGGGGACGGCCCATAGCACCCCGTGGCCCCGTGAAAATGGTGATTTTGGGGGGTTACTGGATAAAATGTGAGGTCCGAAATATTCCGAAGCATTGGCAATGATCAACCATGTTGGAGGCTGCAATTCACATGATCGCAGACCTCAGTAGGTAAAAATGAAACATCCGATGCATGAAGACATGCAACCCTATACAGCCATACAGCATCATATTCATCCTACATCCTTGGCACATAAGCCATCCCCTAAGAAAATAGCTCCGGGAAGGTCCATTGCTGGGCAAAGGTGGTGCCCCATGGGACCCTGTCCCATGGTTTGTCCCCCAACATATTTAGATGTTTGAACCAACCAACCACCCCCTTATCAAATCCCAGTCTTTCATATCTCCCAGCTGGGCACCATCAAATTACTCCCAAAAAAAATATGCTTTCAGATGTTTGAAGAAAACACGACCAGCTTTTTGGGTGATGCCCCGTGTTTCAGCCATGCCCATTAGGGACCTTGAGAACCCTTCTCCCCAGGTGAAGCGCCTAAATTGGCTCTGGCGAAAGATGACCGCTGCCTTTTGGGTGAGCGCCGCTTGTGGCCTCATTTGGTACACCAACTTTTTCCGCACCCTGGCTGCAAGGGACAGTGGCGCCGTGGTCGGGATGATCCCCATTGACGTTAGTTGTTGAATGGAAGTGACACGCCCAGCTTGACACCGAAATCCATAAAGATCCAAACTGGACAAACATCAGATTGTACCTACAGAACCCTGGGGACCAAGAGGTTTTGATCAATCCGCCAGTGCAGACTTTGTTGGGCATGCTCGGTGTGAAGATGTTTGAGGTGTCAAAATGTCAGCATGCTCACCTGCCATCTGATGTCAATACGTTTGCACCTGCAGTCCGAAATCCAGCAGGCAGAGAGAGAGAGAGAGAGGGCGAGTGAGTGAGAGAGAGAGTAGTGCGACGATACATCGCACAACAATTCATCTGGAAAAGGTATACCGACCTCACAGTGCATCACTATAGATTATGATTAGATGATTGGCCTTCCGCCAATTTCCCCGTGTTTTATATAGCTGTCCGCATCGGTCCGTTCCCGTGTTGACTGGGGGCAGGCTGCAAGAAGAGAGGGGGTTTCTTGTTCAGCTTTGTGGATTAGTACAACTTATCAGGGTTTTTGGTTGTTATAATATGTTACCTAGTTCAGTTGAGATGTCACACTTAATTAGATATATACATACGCATTTACGCTGTTCTTCTTTGACCGTTAAATTTACGTGCTTGCAGGTAAGGACGTTAATTTGTACTCGACGACTATTACTTTTTTGATCAGGGGTTGAAAACGGTCGGAAAAAACCGTAGACAAACCGTGGACAAACCGTAGACAAACCGCAGAAAGGACATTTATTTCCGTAGAACGGACATTTATTTCCGTAGAACAACTACTAATTTCCGTAGAACCTAGGTAGCCAAAAACGCTTGAAAATTGGGTTTACAACCTGGTAACCTTCAGACTAGATATTGAATCAATAGCAAATAACTATCCAATTAATAGCCTTTGGCACCACACACGTTAATTTTACGTGCTTTGGAAGTGTAGGGTTTATGGGTTTATATGCCATATGCATTTTTAGTTGCATGTATCATTATATTTTACATATGCTTAAAACCATGTAGTTCTTGGCCAAGGAGTGATGTGGGAATCGCCCTTGGTTAACCGAACCTACTTCTACTTAGCTTTGGCCTGCCTGACCTTCAACATGACGATGCTGGCGTACTTGGCCATTTGGTGCACCAGCGTGCTGAAGATCGACGAGCCCTGGAAAACCAAGCACCCCAAGGCAGGCCCTGGGAAGGTGGGGGTATCCATGGTTGGGTAACTACATTGAACATCATTGAACTACCTTTTTTGGGCAGATGGTTTTTGAAGAGAGGTTGCTCATTGTTAGGACCAATGCAAAGCTGAGACCCGAGCAACATCCCATCCCCCAGGCAATTCCAGTCATGGCCATCGTGGGTTTCAGCAGCGTCGCCTGGTTGGATGGTTGCGAACTTGGGCTGGGGGAAGTATGGGGGTGAATGGTTGGTCGGTTGGTCACTGAATTTCATCCATTTCGATGGAGGAACACCATAGATTTTCTCAAAAAAAATCGAACCTGCAGGCAGGTTAGCTAAGGTTAGCCATGGAGTGTGGTTCCACAAAAGGCCAAGTGGAAACATCATCATATGGCAGCAGCAAACCGATATCTAAGTTGATGGTTCCTTTTTACCTTTTGGCAATCTACTGGTGACACAGCTATAGAAAATCGCATATGTTCTATCAGTCAATCACATATATATTATATAGATGGGTCATGCATGTTCATCCATTTTCCATATCAAAATGTCAAACTAGCGGAGGGATGCGGAGGGTACATCTTCATCTTTTTTCCTAGGTGTGGCTCTTCTTCTTCGCCTTTTGGCCAGTGTATCTTGACCACTCGTGGAGATGACACGTGACACGGGCACAGCGAATCCAAGTGGGGAACCATGGGGAAGATGTAGCCTAAATATGCCTGAAATATCCGAATCATTGAATCAAAGACCTCCGAAAAATCGAGAGTTTGAAAGGAAGCCTCAGCCTGACGATGCTTCAACCAGAAGAAGTATAGGAGTATGATGTATAGGCATTTAGATGTACAACTAGCCGACAGACAAGGTGATTCATCCTGATTGATTTGCTGAAACATGTGTCGTCGATCAAATTTCGGCTTTTCTGCGGTCACATTGCCATGATTTCCCATTTTTGTGGGAATGGGTTTTCTCCACCAGCCAGAAATGCGAATGGCATGTTTTTTCTGCCCAAGTTCCGTTTTTAATCGTCATGATTCCTTACATTAATTACAGCCCTATATTTTTTGGGAAAAGAACCACCAGCCCTTTTTTTTGTGGGCCGAGGTGGGGCCTCCTGACCCTAGTCATTCAGTTCGTCCTCTTCTTGGGCTTCGTTAGTGCAGGAACCCGCCGGGAAAAAAGGTGGGACGACGAAGATGTGGTCAGCAACGGATTGATTGACCCCAAGTTTGCTGGACATGTGTTGTGCATTTAAAATCAGAAGAGCTCGCTAAAATTGGAGGAAACTATAGTTTTGAGATGTTTTGAGGATCTTGTGTGCAAGAAACTATTGATTTGAGTTGACACCTTTCCGAACACCACGGTGTTTTTACCATCAAAGGTAGGAGAGCGGGGCATTTCTTAAAACAAATCTCTTGGTGTAGTCAAGGCTGTGACATTTAAATGATTGATCCTCCCATTTTAAGGTAACAACCTTCAATTTGACCTATAGCCATATGAGCTGTGGACAACCTTCAATGAAGACTGATTCTTAAGGTTTGTCTTGGTCATGTACTCCGGTGGTGGGAGATTGGTTGATGTTCAGTTGATGGATGAGTAACATCTTTGTCAATCAACTAGTCTGTGGGGTAGTTCCAGCTAGAACCAGTTTGAACTGGTCAGCTAGCATAGTACTTCCGAGACGAGCTGGATGTGGTTTCTTTCAGAAGCCGATGGCTGGTGGTTTCAAACGTGTTCGTTTTCAAACAGCTTTAGGATAAAGATCCGCCACACAAATGTTGGGGCGGATAAAGATCCACCAAGCAGCCGATGTGTCAACAAAAACTGAGGCCAAATTTGTTTTTTTTCCGATCCACATCTCTTGTGTTGCTCTGCGTCCGAGAGTGGATGACGAAGATTACGGTAGTAGTAATAGATTACGGTAATATTTGTCATATCTGTCGTATTGCCCATGAGAGATATCTCAGATCTATCTCGATTTCAGAAACCCAACCATCACGCAGTCATGCGTCCATCTCTTCATGGCCCAGGACACTTCCTACCGAGTGGCACGTCTCTTGGCATAGCCATGGTGCACTGGTGGTTTCGGGCATGATATGGAGGGCTAGCAAAAGGGGCATGAGGTCAATAGATTGGTCTAAGGGAAAGATTATAGGAAACCTCCATATGTCATGAGAAAATCTATGGTTTCCTGTAGATTTTACCTTAAGCCAATCCATTGATAATGCCATCAAAGGAACGGAGAAGCGCACCATTTGACAAATTTGACATGTGATATGTGCACGCTGTGATTCAGAATGATGCAGAAAAATGTCTTTCCGTGGTTTGATGCTCCATTTCACTACTCATCTACGTACAGTACCTATCATCCTATCTACATCCAATCATTGGATGTATTCTAGTTCAAGTTTGAGTGATGTTTTTACATCTATTTTCACGTGTTTTCTCGTCGATCCATTTGTCTACTAATATTCAATTGAATGTATATATATATATACATATAGTTGTCCTGTCTCACGTAAATTCGACGAGTGTAATTTGCCTCTAATGGCCCAATTTGCCATCACCCTACAACTTCTTGAAACACCTTCAGCGCACCATATCACACCTACTGGTCTGCATCTATCACTGCAAGTTTCTCACTCATAATTGGCCCACTGAAAGTTTTTTGTCGAAAGATGTTTTGCTATATGGTGTCTTAGCATCCAAAAAAAAGAAATGGATAGAAAATAATGGCAAAGTAAATTCCTGCTAAGATAGTGGGAAATCATGTGTTAATCGTTCTGGTCATTGCTATATTGAGTGATTGCCAACAAACAACTGAGTTATCAAGGCCCATCCCTGGCCTATTTTGGGGTCTCCCCGCAAAAATCAATAGAGGTTCCGGCCATGGCCGGCCTCGCATAAGCCAGGCTCGGAGCCATTCTGATGTTTGTCATCTTCTTCGGTGCTTTCTTCACCAGCGAGTTGATTCCACACGAAGGTTTGGCGCATTACACACCCCGCCCCAGCATGGTGGGTGAATGAGGCCGAGGTCGAGGTTGGGACCGGGGGTTGTGGGGAGAGAAAGGACACCAAAAGATCATGAGAACAACGGTACCGTACTAATTTGGAATGCGGATTGCTAAGAAAATCATGATTTGTTTATCCTGAGGTAAAATAAAATGCATAGATGTGGACAACCCATGGTTTCCCTTGGAAAATGATCTACACATGGTGGGACTGGATAATCTCGAGGGCCAGTCCCGGCCAGGATGCAGCCTCCAACGAGAAAGCCGAAAAAGCCCATGCGTGTACAGATGCGCACGCGCGGCTGTCCGTGGTCTCCAAGCTGCAAGGAATCACACCCTGATTCAAGATAGTTGATATTTGGAGCTTACGATGCATTTGATGCTACATTGGATGCACAGTGTGCAGTCGAGTTGATTCATGAATCCTTCAAGTGTATGGGTTCTTGTGCTTATTGATGCAGGGGTCAATGAACATGCTTCCACAACTTCCGTCCTAAAACAAATAGGAGACCAAAACCGCCAAAACATGCATGCAATGAATGCAGTGACCTGTTTCGGGACTTGAATTTCCATGGGGCCGGTGTGCCCCTCAAGATGGAGACGGCTCCCTAAATCACCTTTGACGCACCAGAAGTTGCGCGCGAAAAGGTCAGTGACTGGAAGGGTAACACGATATGAAACCACAACGAGTTCACCAAACATGGTAAAGAACAACAGATTGATCCAATAAGCCCACATGACACATGCCTCCAAGAAAGTTGTTGTTGTCGTTTTGTTTGGGGGGTTGCCAACAACAGCAAAATTGGAATAATTGTTTGGAGCATAGCTTCCAGCTTTCTAAGTCGATAGATCTCACGAGTTTCAGTCCCTTGTATTTTGCGAGTTCAATTGGTTGATCCAATTGATGCATTTCTTTTTCCTGCACCTTGCGGTGTTTTAATAATTTTTAATATAGGTGTGGAAAATTGATGAAAATTGTCCATGTATACTGTCGATGATTTTTGATTTACCTGTTAAAAGTTGTGATTTTACATAGCTATGTTATAACTAAATTACCAAGGGTATATATTCTGTGGAATTGTCTGAATGATCAACAAGTGAGCAGTTTTGAGGGACCCCCCATCTGGATGGTGTTGATTACAACTGGCAGACTTAATCCGACAGAGTAGTTAGTAACCCCAAGCAAATAGGTTGCCCAAAATATGATGCCCCTGCCCCAAGAGTCTGCGAGGATGTGCCATTCTTCTTGCTAATCCCATCCTTGTAATCCTATCCCCGGACCTATCCTTGTCATCCACGAATGGATGCTTCAAAACTGGGACCCGACAGGAAGGAGCGGCTGCCGGGCACCCGAGCTGCCTTGGCGCCTTGGCGCAGCAGTTTCGCCAGGCGAACTTCTGACTTCAACCCGCGATGGATTTAACATGGCTAATGGCCGCACATGTTTCGGATCAGTTCGGTTAGCGAGCATTTAGCCTAAACAATCCTTGAAGTTCTTTAATTATATAATACTTTAAGAAAACATCATATCATACTGCCTCTGGTAGTTTGACTCAAATTCATCATGGTCAATAGGCAACTCATCCATAAATTTCCAGAGGGTAAACCAGGGATTCGAAAGACGTTTTTCCCGTTTCCTGGTGAGTTCTCCCGCCAAGCACAGCCACATGTCACGTGAGGCGGGCGCAACGGTGGAGATCTACGAGGTTGCGGAGACGGCTGAGTTTGGGCCGGTGGATTGCGGAAAACCATGGAGTTGTGTGCTTTGCTCGGCTTTTTTGAATGGATTTCATGGATTTCTATGGATTCTTCGCCATCAAAATTACGGGTTCTATTATGTTCTTTTATACAAATAACCTTCAAGACCAGTCCAATGACACAGTGAGGAGAAGGGTGGAACAAAGAATTAGGTGAACTTTAGGGACCTCACGATGCGGTCGACCACGGGTGATTCTGACGCACGCTCAGGAAGCATAAGCCAGGACTTCGGTACATGAATGGGTAACAGCAAAACCTGTTAATCCGCACTCAAACATTGTTTTTTGAGTGTGTTGATTTAATTGTTCCACCCGTCGGGGTGCCATGCTCAAGACGCCAAGAACATCCAAGAAGTGGCTATGGCTCAAGAGAAGTTGGACTAGTTTCAGCTCACCCCCTCTCCCAATCACTCTCAGGAGAGACTTACCCCTGTAAACCAAGTACTATGTGGAAAACCCGCCATTTGCAGATCATTTTCCCAGGGAAACAATGGGTTTTCCACTTGTTTTTCTTGTTTACATGGGGGTGCCCTGGGCCAAAATGGATGTGCCGAATCTTGGAGGTTCCCACGCCCAACCTGGGGGAGGGCTTGGCGGACCAGGAGAATGTCGTTCGGAAACTTGATGAATGCAGGGGGGTCTGGCTGGTGTATAGGCGCATTCACCACAAGCTCGTGCCTGCCAGTTACAAGTTAAAAGCTGAGGTGAAAGCCATCTGCCTCTATATCTATATAATATATATATATACATATCTACAATAAACCCTAGGTTAAGAGCCTGATGGCAGGCAATAACTATCACAAAGAGACTAAGACGCCTGACGCCTAAAGTTTGGTGAGGTTGGAGCCAACCAATGGTTTTGTCAGGTAGCCTAAGTGCTTCAGAATTTTGGTGCTAAAAAAAAGCAATAAAATTGCCAGATCGGATGGAGTGAGCTACGTGCCCACACTTGGGGGGATTGCTTGAAGTTCCTTGGGGTTGGAACCAACAGATTCCATTCTTCATGCTGCATCCAAATCCTATTATGTAGTTTCGTATTGTATGAATGCGAACCCTTTCTGAACGGTTTGTGCAGGACACACTCCTAGAACCCGCAACAGCAAGCAGGAGGGCACGAACATTGCGAATTCTGCTACGATTTGGCTAGGAGTTTGCTCCATTTCGGGCTGGGTCAGAAACCAAGAACCCTAACAACCACTCTCTGGTAATCAAACATTGCACTGGAAATCTCCACTTATAGATGATGTTCCACTTCATAGTGGATTTGGCCCGCCATGTTGATGACACCGGGTAATCGGGATTCTTGGCACCCAGCCCTTGGTACTAAGGTCCTCATCGACGCATATTGGCCGCGATAAGGCTCTGTGAACCGCCCAGCACTTGGATGATCCCAACTGCTGTGGCGTGTCATGAGGGGACACTGCTGCTCGTAGTTCCAAACTAGCAAAATTGGGAAGATGGGGTGTGGTTTATTGGTTGTGTGTGTGTTTGCAGCATTGCCCGAATAGATGTTGAAGGGTTGGACACCTGCAGTGGAATGGATGATGCATGATGATGCGAACATCATGCACACTCACAGCATACTGGAAAATGGAAGTAAGAAAAAATAGTGGTAATCCTGGATGGATTTATGATTGGTTTAAACCAAATGGCCATTTTCCATCATTTTCCAGTATGCATTTGGTTTATCCTGGATTTTCGATTGCCCTTGAAGAACCCAGTGGCCAGGAACCTGCCAAGAAGTTGTGATGGGATGATGCAGCCGGAATGCAGCCAGCTGGTCACCAGTTACGGCTATGGAGCGCATCGGTGGCCAAAAAAGGGTTGGTTCAGCAAGGCATCCTTTGAAAACCGATGATGTGCAAAATACGCCTTGAAAGCTCTATATATGTGGAATCTCCAAGGTGAGTTTCGAACATGGATTTTCAATCCTGAGGTTCCTGGCTTGCGTGAAACTGGGTTCAGTTTGGGACTGCAACAGTCCCAAACCGCAAGATCTTGAAGGGAGGGGTTCATGTTTGATTTTAGACAGATATATATATATATATTCAATTATGTTCATATTATATAATGTTCAATATAGTGACCTTGAGACTGGGTTCCTGTTTGGATTGTGGTCTTGGCAGATGGGTCAAGGTATGTCAAGGTCGCAAGGTCGGAAAGCTGAGTGGTTGCCGTTCCTTGCTTCTTGCTTTAGGGATGGACCCAGTAGTTGCTGAACATGGCATTTCCAGGGCCTATCCTGCTGAGTGGCCGGAGCTCCTTTTTTGTGACGCATGGCATGACCTTGTTATGTAATCCATTCCCCATAATCAATATGAAAAACTCTTCCAAGAGCACTATCAGCAAAAATCGGACACAAGAAGTGTGAAGATCTCATCCACATATCAGCTTTGAAGAAGTCAACCACAATCTTTCAATCTTCAGCTCAAAAAGTACATCATCCTATCCATCTTTATCCATCAGCGCCTCTCAACCTTTCCCCAAATTCATCTTGACAACCCACCACGTATGGGGGGGTGTGGCAAAGAAAGCGCTGCCCTTGACATGTGCGAGTCAAGCTGCACAGCCCCGTAAATGGCGCGGTTCCTCGCCCTGTTGCCCCTCCTGGCTTTCCCCCTTTCGCTCGCTGACAGCTGCGAGTCCGACTGCGGAGCGAGCTCACCATCGGTGGATCTGCTGCAGCGGAAATTGCAGGTGAACAACTCCCTGTCACCGCAAAGCTCGCGGCCCAACTTGCTGTCACTCGGAGATGTTGGTGGACGTTTGGACCAAAAATGGGGCTGGAGAGCGGTGACAACACAGAGATTTGGATAAAAAATATGTGGTGGCGGTTGGCTTCAAAATGCCTCTGTCTCTGAGAAAATGTGGGGGAGAGGGAAGGGAGGTTCATCATTTGAAGCAAAAGCCACGAGGATGCATATCAAACCTTGTGCTTCCTAGTTACCACGACATATAAAGGAGCAGAGCATGGTTCCGAAAAAAACGTGTAACAAGGCCCATGGCGACAAGCCTCAATGCAGCGGTGCTCTGGATTACTTCATATTCACGGTTCCATTTCTATTTCACGGTTTCGGCCTCCAAATTCAAGGTTCCAATGGTCCAATTTCGATAGCTCGATGGATCCAAACACAGTTCCCATATGTTCCCATTATGTTCGATTACTGAGCTGGTTCCGTCGACCGGGGCGCTCCAGAGCCCAGCCACCTTCACCCCCCAGCAAACTAACATACTGTAGCTATGGCGATGGAGAGAGGGATGAAAGATCACCACAATAGGTTGGAACACCGTTCAAAACGTCCCCGGGAGGATACCAACTAGCTCAACTAGATGGTTGGCAACTGAGGTCATGTCAGATTTCGTTGTACTGCATATACACTAGCAATACAGACTGCATCACTATTCATAAGAGGCCACGACCTACTCATTTGGCCGATTTCAGTCATCCATGATCATTCTAGAGCTCTTTTTGGTTCAAATAAGATCCGCGATTTGTCAAAGCGACTTAACTTTGCGCCCGTCATGCGCAACTTCGTGGGCATGTTCTTGCTCTACATTTGCACTGTGCTTGCCTTGCGTCCCGAGCGTCTTGGGCTTCATAATCTTTCCCAGGCCATGATGGTCATGGGGATCTCAGAACCCCAGGAGGAACAAAAGTCTGTTAAGATGTTGGGAGAGCCTTTAGAATGGAGCCATTGAAAAACATGAAAAAATTGTACCGTTTGAACTTTTTTGGTGGTACCACCGTACCAGCCATGTGAAAAAAGCGGTGGTGACATTCATGGTGTCATGCTTTCGTACTGGGTTGACATGCTGGCAACCGACTCACAGAGTTGTCTTGTGCCGAGCAGGCTCCAAAAAGACGTCCTATTGTACCCTTCAGAAACTGACACAGACAGGGAAAACCAATGGTTGATATGTCCGCAGGAAAATGCTCTACAAATGGATTCAGATGATGGGTTTTTCCAAATCTCAGTGCCTGTTAGAGTGGGTTCAATTCACCTTCCAAAACAGCTCCTGGGGCAGGGGTGTCAACCCAGAACCTCCTTTTTGATTTGGACGGAGGTTGGAGGATGATATGCCACAAAAAAACGGGGTTGGAACATGTTGGAACCCTCACTGAGTTTCTTGTTGAACCCTTTGCTCCCCTAGGAATAACCTTGAAGATCTCCAAGAAAGTGATGCCAAAGCACCACCAGTGCCACGTTGTATGTTGGCCGATGACAAGAAGAAAGAGAGGAAAAAGAAGAATTCCTTCATCATGAAGAAATGTCGTGATGCATTTCAGAACGAAGAGAAGTGCCTCGAGCAGGCCGTACATGGCAATTGCAAGTGGTGCGAGGGGCTATGCGGACCAAGCGAAGTCTGAGGCGCATTGACATGGCATAGTTCGGAGCACGTTCCACGTGGCAGTGGGTTGCAGTGTGTTGAAACAAAGAATACGCCCAATTGATTCACCCAGGAGTGGGTAAATATGATGAAATATGATGAAATATGTATATCCAATTTTATTGTATATTTATCAAATTTATACCACCATGGCCATTTATATCCATGGTCTTCTCATGCTTACAAGTTGCCATTTTCCGGGGCCTGCGACCCACAACTTAGCGGAACCCTTCGGACACGTCCGACGTGCGCAGAAAAAGAGGGAAGAGGGAGGATCGATGGTGCCATGATCGGAGATTTCTTGGAGACTCCTTGGTTGATAAACATTTGGAGATACCATCTTGTTTTGATTGGTGTTGGTTCTTTTCTTCCTGACATGTTATCCATGAATCAATTGGGTGCCCACATGGAATGAATCAACCAGGGTCTGTGAATCCAGTGAAAAAGGTACCCGTTTGAGCGTCGAATTCTCTTAAAAACCACCACCCAAATTGACCAGAAATGCTTTGCATAAGCCATCCACAACAGGGATCTATTGTTGGGTTTGCTGCTTGACTGGACCTTCTATTGTGCGACCCCATTTTCACCATACCTTTTGTGGCTTAACCGGTTTGATAGCATGGTTCTATAACACCTTATAGCAGCCCATTCTAGAGCTCTTTTTGGTTCAAAAAAGATCCGCGATTTGTCAAAGCGACTTAAGTTTTGCGCCCGTCATGCGCAACTTCGTGGGCATGTTCTTGCTCTACATTTGCACTGTGCTTGCCTTGCGTCCCGAGCGTCTTGGGCTTCATAATCTTTCCCAGGCCATGATGGTCATGGGGATCTCAGAACCCCAGGAGGAACAAAAGTCTGTTAAGATGTTGGGAGAGCCTTTAGAATGGAGCCATTGAAAAACATGAAAAAATTGGACCGTTTGAACTTTTTTGGTGGTACCACCGTACCAGCCATGTGAAAAAAGCGGTGGTGACATTCATGGTTTCATGCTTTCGTACTGCGTTGACATGCTGCCAACCGACTCACAGAGTTGTCTTGTGCCGAGCAGGCTCCAAAAAGACGTCCTATTGTACCCTTCAGAAACTGACACAGACAGGGAAAACCAATGGTTGATATGTCCGCAGGAAAATGCTCTACAAATGGATTCAGATGATGGGTTTTTCCAAATCTCAGTGCCTGTTAGAGTGGGTTCAATTCACCTTCCAAAACAGCTCCTGGGGCAGGGGTGTCAACCCAGGACCTCCTTTTTGATTTGGACGGAGGTTGGAGGATGATATGCCACAAAAAAACGGGGTTGGAACATGTTGGAACCCTCACTGAGTTTCTTGTTGAACCCTTTGCTCACCTAGGAATAACCTTGAAGATCTCCAAGAAAGTGATGCCAAAGCACCACCAGTGCCACGTTGTATGTTGGCCGATGACAAGAAGAAAGAGAGGAAGAAGAAGAATTCCTTCATCATGAAGAAATGTCGTGATGCATTTCAGAACGAAGAGAAGTGCCTCGAGCAAGCCGTACATGGCAATTGCAAGTGGTGCGAGGGGCTATGCGGACCAAGCGAAGTCTGAGGCGCATTGACATGGCATAGTTCGGAGCATGTTCCACGTGGCAGTGGGTTGCAGTGTGTTGAAACAAAGAATACGCCCAATTGATTCACCCAGGAGTGGGTAAATATGATGAAATATGATGAAATATGTATATCCAATTTTATTGTATATTTATCAAATTTATACCACCATGGCCATTTGCATCCATGGTCTTCTCATGCTTACAGGTTGCCATTTTCCGGGGCCTGCGACCCACAACTTAGCGGAACCCTTCGGACACGTCCGACGTGCGCAGAAAAAGAGGGAAGAGGGAGGATCGATGGTGCCATGATCGGAGATTTCTTGGAGACTCCTTGGTTGATAAACATTTGGAGATACCATCTTGTTTTGATTGGTGTTGGTTCTTTTTTTCCTGACATGTTATTCATGAATCAATTGGGTGCCCACATGGAATGAATCAACCAGGGTCTATGAATCCAGTGAAAAAGGTACCTGTTTGAGCGTCGAATTCGCTTAAAAACCACCACCCAAATTGACCAGAAATGCTTTGCAGAAGCCATCCACAACAGGGATCTATTGTTGGGTTTGCTGCATTTGATTTGACTGGACCTTCTATTGTGCGACCCCATTTTCACCATACCTTTTGTGGCTTAACCGGTTTGATAGCATGGTTCTATAACACCTTATAGCAGCCCATTCTAGAGCTCTTTTTGGTTCAAAAAAGATCCGCGATTTGTCAAAGCGACTTAACTTTGCGCCCGTCATGCGCAACTTCGTGGGCATGTTCTTGCTCTACATTTGCACTGTGCTTGCCTTGCGTCCCGAGCGTTTTGGGCTTCAGAATCTTTCCCAGGCCGTGATGGTCATGGGGATATCAGTACCCAGGAGGAGCAAAAGTCTGTTAAGATGTTGGGAGAGCCTTTAGAATGGAGCCATTGAAAAACATGCAAAAATTGGACCGTTTGAACTTTTTTGGTGTTACCACCGTACCAGCCATGTGAAAAAAGCGGTGGTGACATTCATGGTTTCATGCTTTCGTACTGGGTTGACATGCTGGCAACCGACTCACAGAGTTGTCTTGTGCCGAGCAGGCTCCAAAAAGACGTCCTATTGTACCCTTCAGAAACTGACACAGACAGGGAAAACCAATGGTTGATATGTCCGCATGAAAATGCTCTACAAATGGATTCAGATGGTGGGTTTTTCCAAATCTTAGTGCCTGTTAGAGTGGGTTCAATTCACCAACGGGCTCCCTGGCTTCCAAAACAGCTCCTGGGGCAGGGGTGTCAACCCAGGACCTCCGTTTTGATTTGGACGGAGGTTGGAGGATGATATGCCACAAAAAATGGGGTTGGAACATGTTGGAACCCTCACTGAGTTTCTTGTTGAACCCTTTGCTCACCTAGGAATAACCTTGAAGATCTCCAAGAAAGTGATGCCAAAGCACCACCAGTGCCACGTTGTATGTTGGCCGATGACAAGAAGAAAGAGAGGAAGAAGAAGAATTCCTTCATCATGAAGAAATGTCGTGATGCATTTCAGAACGAAGAGAAGTGCCTCGAGCAGGCCGTACATGGCAATTGCAAGTGGTGCGAGGGGCTATGCGGACCAAGCGAAGTCTGAGGCGCATTGACATGGCATAGTTCGGAGCACGTTCCACGTGGCAGTGGGTTGCAGTGTGTTGAAAGAAAGAATACGCCCAATTGATTCACCCAGGAGTGGGTAAATATGATGAAATATGATGAAATATGTATATCCAATTTTATTGTATATTTATCAAATTTATACCACCATGGCCGCAGAAAAAGAGGGAAGAGGGAGGATCGATGGTGCCATGATCGGAGATTTCTTGGAGACTCCTTGGTTGATAAACATTTGGAGATACCATCTTGTTTTGATTGGTGTTGGTTCTTTTTTTCCTGACATGTTATTCATGAATCAATTGGGTGCCCACATGGAATGAACCAACCAGGGTCTGTGAATCCAGTGAAAAAGGTACCCGTTTAAGCGTCGAATTCGCTTAAAAACCACCACCCAAATTGACCAGAAATGCTTTGCATAAGCCATCCACAACAGGGATCTATTGTTGGGCTTGCTGCATTTGATTTGACTGGACCTTCTATTGTGCGACCCCATTTTCACCATACCTTTTGTGGCTTAACCGGTTTGATAGCATGGTTCTATAACACCTTATAGCAGCCCATTCTAGAGCTCTTTTTGGTTCAAAAAAGATCCGCGATTTGTCAAAGCGACTTAACTTTGCGCCCGTCATGCGCAACTTCGTGGGCATGTTCTTGCTCTACATTTGCACTGTGCTTGCCTTGCGTCCCGAGCGTCTTGGGCTTCATAATCTTTCCCAGGCCATGATGGTCATGGGGATCTCAGAACCCCAGGAGGAACAAAAGTCTGTTAAGATGTTGGGAGAGCCTTTAGAATGGAGCCATTGAAAAACATGAAAAAATTGGACCGTTTGAACTTTTTTGGTGGTACCACCGTACCAGCCATGTGAAAAAAGTGGTGGTGACATTTATGGTTTCATGCTTTCGTACTGGGTTGACATGCTGGCAACCCACTCACGGAGTTGTCTTGCGCCGAGCAGGCTCCAAAAAGACGTCCTACTGTACCCTTCAGAAACTGACACAGACAGGGAAAACCAATGGTTGATATGTCCGCAGGAAAATGCTCTACAAATGGATTCAGATGGCGGGTTTTTCCAAATCTTGGTGCCTGTTAGAGTGGGTTCAATTCACCAACGGGCTCCCTGGCTTCCAAAACAGCTCCTGGGGCAGGGGTGTCAACCCAGGACCTCCGTTTTGATTTGGACGGAGGTTGGAGGATGAAATGCCACAAAAAAACGGGGTTGGAACATGTTGGAACCCTCACTGAGTTTTTTGTTGAACCCTTTGCTCACCTAGGAATAACCTTGAAGATCTCCAAGAAAGTGATGCCAAAGCACCACCAGTGCCACGTTGTATGTTGGCCGATGACAAGAAGAAAGAGAGGAAGAAGAAGAATTCCTTCATCATAAAGAAATGTCGTGATGCATTTCAGAACGAAGAGAAGTGCCTCGAGCAGGCCGTACATGGCAATTGCAAGTGGTGCGAGGGGCTATGCGGACCAAGCGAAGTCTGAGGCGCATTGACATGGCATAGTTCGGAGCACGTTCCACGTGGCAGTGGGTTGCAGTGTGTTGAAAGAAAGAATACGCCCAATTGATTCACCCAGAAATGGGTAAATATGATGAAATATGATGAAATATGTACATCCAATTTTATTGTATATTTATCAAATTTATACCACCATGGCCATTTATATCCATGGTCTTCTCATGCTTACAGGTTGCCATTTTCCGGGGCCTGCGACCCACAACTTAGCGGAACCCTTCGGACACGTCCGACGTGCGCAGAAAAAGAGGGAAGAGGGAGGATCGATGGTGCCATGGTCGGAGATTTCTTGGAGACTCCTTGGTTGATAAACATTTGGAGATACCATCTTGTTTTGATTGGTGTTGGTTCTTTTTTTCCTGACATGTTATCCATGAATCAATTGGGTGCCCACATGGAATGAATCAACCAGGGTCTGTGAATCCAGTGAAAAAGGTACCCGTTTGAGCGTCGAATTCGCTTAAAAACCACCACCCAAATTTACCAGAAATGCTTTGCATAAGCCATCCACAACAGGGATCTGTTGTTGGGTTTGCTGCATTTGATTTGACTGGACCTTCTATTGTGCGACCCCATTTTCACCATACCTTTTGTGGCTTAACCGGTTTGATAGCATGGTTCTAAAACACCTTATAGCAGCCCATTCTAGAGCTCTTTTTGGTTCAAAAAAGATCCGCAATTTGTCAAAGCGACTTAACTTTGCGCCCGTCATGCGCAACTTCGTGGGCATGTTCTTGCTCTACATTTGCACTGTGCTTGCCTTGCGTCCCGAGCGTCTTGGGCTTCATAATCTTTCCCAGGCCATGATGGTCATGGGGATCTCAGAACCCCAGGAGGAACAAAAGTCTGTTAAGATGTTGGGAGAGCCTTTAGAATGGAGCCATTGAAAAACATGAAAAAAATCGACCGTTTGAACTTTTTTGGTGGTACCACCGTACCAGCCATGTGAAAAAAGTGGTGGTGACATTTATGGTTTCATGCTTTCGTACTGGGTTGACATGCTGGCAACCCACTCACGGAGTTGTCTTGCGCCGAGCAGGCTCCAAAAAGACGTCCTACTGTACCCTTCAGAAACTGACACAGACAGGGAAAACCAATGGTTGATATGTCCGCAGGAAAATGCTCTACAAATGGATTCAGATGGTGGGTTTTTCCAATTCTTAGTGCCTGTTAGAGCGGGTTCAATTCACCAACGGGCTCCCTGGCTTCCAAAACAGCTCCTGGGGCAGGGGTGTCAACCCAGGACCTCCGTTTTGATTTGGACGGAGGTTGGAGGATGATATGCCACAAAAAATGGGGTTGGAACATGTTGGAACCCTCACTGAGTTTCTTGTTGAACCCTTTGCTCACCTAGGAATAACCTTGAAGATCTCCAAGAAAGTGATGCCAAAGCACTACCACTACCAGAGCCACGTTGTATGTTGGCCGATATGCAGAAGAAAGAGAGGAAGTCCGACATCATGAAGAAATGTCGTGATGCATTTCAGAACAAAGAGAAGTGCCACGAGCTGGCCATAGAAGGCAACTGCAAGTGGTGCGAGGAGCTATGCGGACCAAGCGAAGTCTGAGGCGCATTGACATGGCATAGTTCGGAGCACGTTCCACGTGGCAGTGGGTTGCAGTGTGTTGAAACAAAGAATACGCCCAATTGATTCACCCAGGAGTGGGTAAATATGATGAAATATGATGAAATATGTATATCCAATTTTATTGTATATTTATCAAGTTTATACCACCATGGCCATTTATATCCATGGTCTTCTCATGCTTACAGGTTGCCATTTTCCGGGGCCTGCGACCCACAACTTAGCGGAACCCTTCGGACACGTCCGACGTGCGCAGAAAAAGAGGGAAGAGGGAGGATCGATGGTGCCATGGTCGGAGATTTCTTGGAGACTCCTTGGTTGATAAACATTTGGAGATACCATCTTGTTTTGATTGGTGTTGGTTCTTTTTTCCCTCACATGTTATTCATGAATCAATTGGGTGCCCACATGGAATGAATCAACCAGGGTCTGTGAATCCAGTGAAAAAGGTACCCGTTTGAGCGTCGAATTCTCTTAAAAACCACCACCCAAATTGACCAGAAATGCTTTGCATAAGCCATCCACAACGGGGATCTATTGTTGGGTTTGCTGCATTTGATTTTTACTGGACCTTCTATTGTGCGAACCCATGTTCACTATACTTTTTGTGGCTTAAAGTGTTATCCTGTTTGATAGCATGGTTCTATAACACCTTATGGTATAGCAACCCCGAAATAGGTAGAAAAGCTGGGAGCCTGGACAAGAGGGAATCCAACATATGTCAATAATTTGTTCCTTTTTTGGTGAACCCCAAGCAACCCCTAGATCCAAAAGTAAAATCATACTAAGTTTTAGTGGTAAATAAATGCACATAAGCGATCGCTGGTTTGAAATATATGCCCGAAGATCGGAAGAAATCTTTACGGAAAGCCAAACCGAACCTTTTCTGAATCTTTTCGGGTGCAAAAAACTCATAGTTACCCTCTGGTAAATATTCATAGACCCTGCTAATCAATGACCATCACCCATTTTTAGTGGAAACTAATCTTCCAACGCTTATTTGCCAGAGTCGAACTGTTAATTTACCAGATGGTGTTGCTATGTATCTATGGTGCCCAGCGACCATTGGCCACAGCCCCGAGGTTCATTGTCCTGGACCAATGGCGCTGGGACTGGACGGGGCTCGACACTACAACGCCGGTGCCAATGCCCACGCTGAAGCGCTTGGCAGCTCAAGGCCCGGCCCTTCTCCAATGGAGATCCCAGCTGACCCAAAAAAATGAAGGGTTCACAATGAAGGGTTCACAATGATGGTTCCCATGGTTCTTGGATTTGCTCAAGATGATATCAGTTACCTTTATTATGACTTTAATTAATGGGAAAGCCACTATTTTTGGGCGTCCGGAGTCCTGAAATCCGAGTATTGCGACTGGTTGGGGGGGTTCAAATATATAGTTAACGTTTCAACCATGCAAAAGGGATGATTGGCAGAGATGACGAGCACATGTTTGGGGTTAAAGCATGTTAAAACCACCAACCTGTGATTATGTTCATTTGCTTTCCGTGATTTGAATCGTTTTCTTTTCAGGGATATGCGCCCCAAATAATAGTTCATCATATACGTTTCAAGTTTACAGCACATTTTGCCATGAAAATTTGCCATTGTCTGGGATACGCATTCCCATATTTCCAATGTCTGAACAAGACCCTAAATCTGGGGTTTGGAAGACGATTTCATTGGCAAATTGCATTGTCTAAATCAGGATCCTCCAAGTAACTCGTCAGCTTTTCCAGGAAAGCCGTGTATCCCATGACTTTCGGTGGCATGCTGCAGGTGTTCGTTTCACCCGGGCCTACACCCCGTCGCCCCAGTGCGTTCCAGCCAGAACCGCGATGGCGCACGTGCCTTGAGGGGGGGAGGGCTGCAAGACCATGCTGACGAAGAAATGTAGCGACACCCTCATTTTCCAGTTGCCTGCCAGGTAACCCCCAACTATCTCAAAGGCAACTGGAAGGCTAGTGATGATGACTAATGTTCCCAAACTCTGGGGGCAACATCTTTCAGCCAATAGGAAGATGTGGAGATCTGCCGACTTGGGGATTTCAAGTAAGAACAAAAGAGGAGTTCCTATTGAAATTGCTAAATGCCGTGAAAATACTGGACTTTGATGGTTCCTAGAAATGGTTCCCTTTGATTTCCTTCTTGGTGTTGGGGAGGTTTCATCCCCCTTATGTTCCGCGGTTGCCCCGACGGTTGCAGGAACTCCAGATTTGAAAACTGGTGGTTCCGCGGCTACCCCAACCCTGGGGACCCTGTTGACCCTGGGGACCCTGGGGACTCGGTGGCTCGGGGCCCGCCCAGGTTCGAGAATACAAAGACACGTGGTTAAAAAACCAGTCAGACCTGGCGGCAAAACAAACCAGCGCCCTGGCCAGCACGATGCAGGGGAATCGTTGTTGTGATGGTTGGGTCAGGGAAAACCATTTGAAATCAGTTTCTTTCCGATTGTTGAATTATTTAGGGCAAAAGGCCTCACATTGCCTCCTGGTCATACTCTTACCCGCCTTACCCTCCTATTATGTTTTCAAAGGTAATGTGTTTGTTAAGATGTTGAAAGGGTATGGTTCAACAGTTCAACCTTGGGTATTTTCAAGACTTCCAAAGTTCTCTTGGCGAGGTCCGAGCCTCACCACCCCCACCTTCATGAGCGCCTTGCAAGATGTGGGTTATACCACCATGATGGTGGGCAAAGACCATTTGCCTCTTGGCGGGAAAAAAAGGGGTGTGGGTTTCGAGGTAGTTAGGTTTGGATGGGTTTGGTGGGTTTATGCCGTTTCTTTGCATGTTTATCCCTATTTGGAGGAATGTTTGAAAATTTGAAGCCTATTGAGGGGATGATGACATAGAATGGACCACGTAGCGCTGCTGTTTCAAATGTTTTATGTTCAAACCATTATTTGGGATAGTAATGCCCCGTGAAGTGTCATGATCCAAAAAGGTCACTGTTTTCTATTTGTCTTTCTTCAAACTTATTTGGGATTGTCGTTTCCAATGACTTTTGGAATGGGCGCAAACTGCCAATCAGAAGATTCCTTCCCATGTCGGCGATTGATTGATTAGAATGATTAGATGATTAGAATGATTAGATTATCGGGCTAAACATAAGGGGAGAGGCGCCTTCTAGCAATCTAATCCGGGAATGGGAACTTCTCCAATCAGTTGCATTAAATTTGACCGTTTTATCAGGAATTGAATTTCTATTGCCATGTTTGCTCACGTGTTTGTTCACCGGAGTGTAACATGTGGTATTGTCACACAATTTGGAATCCCGTTCCATGCGATGCTTTGTATCATATTCCCTTTTCAACTTGCAAAGTTAATTGGATACTAACTTCCATTCATACAAGTAGACCCCGCGCAAGGCGGATGGCGGAAGTTTCCAGGTTTAAGAACTGCGACGCTATAGGATCCAAAGACAAGGTTTGCCTATAGGAGATGCAGCGGACCCTCACAGCTTCTCAACTCTGTTCTGTGAATTCGTCGTCATTTTGCCTCACCCCTTTTCAATTGTGACCACCACTTCTCAACTCTTCTCAGACCATCTCAGCTCTTCTCAATTTTCGCAACTCTTTTTTTCAACAGCTCTGAAAATTGTTCCATCTCTTCCCACCTCAGCTCGCTCAACTCATCTCACCTCTTTCTCAGCTAATCTCAACTCTTCTCAACTTCTCAACTCTGGCCAACTCTTTTCAACTCTTCTCACCTCCTGTCACAGAGATGCTTGCACACAGGGCAAGCTTTTACACGGAGAAGCATTTAAACACAGCAAGCTCTTACACAGAGAAGCTCTTACACAGAAGCTTTTACACACAGCAAGCTTTTACGCAAGCTTTTGAACAGAGAAGCTTTTACGCAAAGCAAGCTTCTACACAGAGAAGCTTTTACACAGAGCAAGCTTTTTCACAGCGCAAGCTTTTACACAGAGAAGCTTTCACACAGAGCAAGCTTTTTCACAGAGAAGCTTTTACACAAAGCACGCTTTTATATACACAAAGCAAGCTTTTACACAGAGAAACTTTTGCACAGAGAAGCTTTTACACACATCAAGCTTTTGCACAGAGAAACCTTTACACAGAGCAAGCTTTTTCACAAAGCAAGCTTTTACACAAAAGCAAGATTTTACATACACAAAGCAAGCTCTTACACAGAGAAGCTTTTGCACAGAGAAGCTTTTACACACAGCAAGCTTTTACACAGAGAAGCTTTTACACAGATGATTTTACACAGAGCAAGCTTTTGCACAGAGAAGCTTTTACACAGCGAGCTTTTACACACGGCAAGCTTTTACACAGGAGAAGAGTTTACACAGAGCAAGCTTTTCACAGAGCAAGCTTTTGCACAGAGAAGCTCTTGCACAGAGAAGCTTTTACACAGAGAAGCTTTTACACAAAGCAAGCCCTTACACAGAGAAGCTTTTGCACAGAGAAGCTTTTTCACACAGCAAGCTTTTACACAAAGCAAGCTTTTACACAGAGAAGCTTTCACACAAAGCAAGCTGTTGCACAGAGAAGCTTTTACGCACATCATATCTCGAGAAACCAAAGGCAGCACGGACTCTGACAGCCTTTTTCCTGACCTCAATCCTCAAGACCCATCGATGTGCGGGCGAACCCTTAAGCGCCGGCCTAAACCTTGAGGCTGGACAAATACGCGTGAAACATCAGATGAAATTCCAATTCGTCAAAGCAAAAAGTGATACATGGCAAATCATCAAAGCATTGGTGCCACATGGTATGCAAATGGAAATTGGCAAGAAATCACCGTGTCGCAACAACACGGAGACATAAGAAACATCTCCCATGCAAAAATTCGCCCGGGTGGGCAATTCAAAATTCAACTGCTTGGAATCCACCCTTTCTATGGAAGAAAATCATGCTAGATGCGGAAGCAGGTGGCAGTCACAAATTCCATAGGATGCAGGGAAAACGTCAAGGAATCCGCTCACTCTGCTGCCACCAAAGAAGTTGATTGTTGACAGAATGCCGGCAAGGAACTGTCCAAAGATGTGCCCAAAACAAAGTTTAGTCCCTTCCAAATGGCACCACCTCCAACCAAAACTATTCCGAGAGATGCAGAGTAATTAAATGGGGATTCCGGTGGTTCGTTGGATTGCTTGGGTTGTTCCAGCAAAGTCCCAAGTGATAATCTTGATGGCATGGACATAGCTGAAAATCCCAAAGAATGGCTCAGGTAGCTGACTGGCGCGGAAGCACCAGCCGGCACCAAAACCACAAAAGAAGCACATGCACAGAGTGACGGCATGCCCAAGCCCCCGAGGAGGAGAACAAGGCATACCATCGTTTGTGGCTTGTTTTTGCCAAGGCAGGCTCAAGCCCCTTTGATATGAGCGACTCCGTTCACACACTGCATTCGGACATGGCAAGCTCCATGAGTTTGGCCACTCGCTGAGCTTTGATGCGGGGCACAGCATCATCTGGGAATTTGCTTTCAACGATCTCACGCAAAACTTTGGCATCCAGAGAAGTGAGGCGCTGTTCCACATCCTCCCAGCTAGTGACCCCTTGGCAATTCACTTGTTTGTCAAACAAGGCTTCAATCAGCCTAGCAGCCAGAGCCGAAATGTCAGCACGAGGATTGGGAGCAGCTTTTTCACCATGGGCACGTGCTGGTGGAGTTCTTTTGTCTTTGAGACCTTGCGGCAAAGAACTCAAAACCTTCTCCTCCAAGGCTTTGAATTGTGCCTCCCTCTCTTCTTTTTCACGCTTTTCTTTATTTGCTTGTTTCCTGGCTTCCGCCGCAGCTTGGGCATCTTCACGAAATTTGCGAAGCTCCTTGAGCTCTTTGGACATGCCATGCCGGCTGCGTCGGCGACTGTCACGGGACGAGTCACTGGACATAGAGGCAGACCGAGCACGCTTGCTTCTCTTCCTGTTTGAGCGGTCCTGGATCACATCAACGATCAAGGACAAGGCATCGTACATGGGGACATTGCCAGGAGTGAAGCCGCCTTTACTGCCTCCTTTTCCATGGCGATGCCAGGATTGCCCAAAGCCATTCCAAGAACTGTTCCTATGCCAAGAAGACCCTTTTCCATCACTCCATCCTGCAAAGGCGCAGGAAGATTGCAAAACCAGCAAGAGGCTAAGCAACGGAAACATGGTCAGCTACAGGGCCAGGGAGCTCTTCTAAGCTACACTATTGAGCCTTGTCTGGCGGCACTTCCTTCTTAATGGTATTCCAAGCGCATTGAGCAAAAAAGACATAGGGAGTAAACGCAAGATTATGGATTGAGAATAAGGCAGATGAAACATATGTAGTAGACCATCCGGCGAGTCTGGCTTCCAAAAGCAAACGTACGATTGCACTTTGCAACTCTGATGAAGGCTTGGGCTCAATCTCACTCCAGCGTTTAAACCGACCCAGCAAAATATTTAGAAAAAATGTTTTTGACACACTCCAGCGTGGAGGCAAAGCCAACTGTTTGATGTTGAGGCCCAAGCAACATGTGTCTAAATCCAAGCTCATATCCAACCACTTGATACAAAGACCGTCGTCAGACACATCAAAAGGGACATTGTAAATGACGCTCAGGGAATCCACGAGACACTGTCTGCAAAACATTCGACTGACAAGGATGACATCATCAGTGTAGCGGATATGACATACGGCTCGGTTCCAGCTGCATTTACTGTAAAAACCTGCTCGCGCACGTATTTCATTAGAACATTTCCAACGCCGTTCTTGACCTCCCAGGGTAATGCACGCTGCACACTTTGACATTAGTCCACCGATCGGCAAGCCATCCATTTCGAAAACGGTCTGACAGACTGACACTAGACACACAGACATGGCGGCACAGAAAGCGCGTAGCAAATCTTCTACTAACCAGGTATGTCTCTTGTGAAGATGCAGAAAACGAGTGGCCCCAAACCAGCCAATTCTCTCGCGTTTTGATTCAACAGTGACAGAAACCTGTTTCGTGGAGTGTGTGAAGATATGTAATAATTCTTGTGCTTCTGCAATAGCTTCCGCGCGATTGACCTTCTCAAAGAATTGACCAGCATCGGCAACAACTCCTGACACTGAAGATTGGAACGCGCCGCAGCGGTGGCAACAATTGTTCTGATTTGGCAAAAGCATCGCAATATTACTCCGCAGTTTCGTTGAGGCATCTTGTAAGCTCCACGCATCGCATGTATTTCCACAATGTTTCAAGATTGTATCCCACGCTCGATGTATAGACTTCCATGATGCTCTGGCTGGCCACATGCTGTAGCTCACAATTTTTCACACGCATGTTTCCACTCCAACATTTCTGCTTGATAGTAACGTACATGTATGGCAACGAGTCCGTGTCAGCACTAATACGAAGTTTTTTGGCTAGTTCATCACCAAGAAGTGCAAGTAACAGTTTGCATAACCAGGCATTTGCATTTGCTTCAGCAGGCGACATTTTGTGGTGTGTCCAAGTTGAAGCCATCCAAGAAAAGGAACACATTAGAAAAAGGTAGGAGGAGCGCTTCAAAATCCAAGCGAATTTTTTGCGCTTGTCGTCAGGTACAATGGCATTGTCAAAATGACCAAGAAAATCTGCACTGAAATCTTGATATTGCTGCTTGGACGCACGAAACTTTTGCCATCTTTTTCTCATGTCAGGAGGAACATGTGGAGCGCAAGCGTAGTGGAAATCACGAACGCGCGACGAAGTCGATGAATACCCAGAAAACGATCGAACTTCTGAAATGATTATTTCATACAAGGCATCTCTTTCAGCTTCAAGACTACTAGGTCGCACTCCGTCTTCCAACACTTTTCAACACATCTCATTGTACCAGAAACCACTTCAGGAATTTCAGGATGGGAAGGCTGCGGGCTGCATGACTTACAGATCTTCGCATGATTCCACCAATCCATGAAGTATTCGGGCCTTCCAAACACGAACCGAAAACGGGAGACAACCCAACGTTTCACTAAACAGGACCGATGTTTCCAAGGAGACGCAAAAGAAATATGGTTGACCAAAAATCGTTGGGCCAATGTCACCAAAGACTTGTCCCAAACCTTCACAAAACGAATTTTTGTGGTGAGCAACTGTCTGGCACGAAGCCAAGGGTCCAAGTGCCTTCTCGCCGCGGTTCGCTGATGTGGTTTTTTCAACAGTTTAAGCTGCTTGGCGCATTTTATAGCTGCTTCAGGGTCATGGGCTTCAGCAACACTCCAGGAGAACCTGCACCTTCTGGAAGCAAGAAACAACAGGAACAAGCTTCTATGTTCGGGAGCAAAGATGTTCAAAGGACCAACGACACCAGATTTTTGCAAAACGAGCTTTTGCTTGAGACAATAAGCAGTTTTGAAAGGGAAATCCCATAGTGACTGGACTGGCTCAGGGGCGAGCAACTGGTCTTGTGAAAGCCGCTCACGCTTCTGGTCAATCAAACGGTCACGAAATGACAAATCTTGCGCTTGGCATGACTTTCGCATGTGCTTTGGGGGTCTGTTACGCATTTTCTTCCTGGCACGCTTGCAACTCAAGGGCATCCCATTTCCATTTGGAGAATGAAGCTTGATTTCAACGAACTCGCAAGCACGAATATAATGTTCAGGACCTGTGAGCGAAATCAAAAAAAAACATGCTAGACCAAAGAGGTGTTTTCCTGCTCAATCTGTACCGAAGTTTGTAACCTTCACGGTATTGAGGACGCATAGCACCTTGTAAATGTTCAAAAAGTCTACGGGTCAGGCCACCTTGCTTGTCATGATTTGGACGCCAGAGTTTTCCAATACCAACATAACGCCATGACGAAGAGAATCAGTGGTAAAGCCCAAAATCAGCAGAACAATTATTGACAAGTAGCTGTTGCTTGCTGACCAAGCTTTCAAGAAAAGGCAAGGACCAAGCATGCTGCAGTTCACAACCATGGGTCAAAGCACGTCTTTCGCCAGCAGGTAACAAGTGTAACACTTTTTTTGCTTGCTGCGTGTGGCAGCCACAATAGCGCCTTGCAAGCCCAAACAACTGCCAGCACTATTTCCACTGCAGGATTGTGTCTTCGCCCAAGCAAGTGGTCAGGGAAAAACCAAAAGAGGAGAAATCTCCCAGACGAATCCAGTTTTGGCCATAAATCTTGTGGAAGCGAAGCTTTTCCTAGACCTGCGCGCACTTCTTCCAAAATCATGGAGCAAATATCAACTGCAAAATCATGGGCGGAATAGTGATATGTAGGTGAATTTTGCAAACCCAGGTGCCGAAGGAACGCAACATGACGAAGAACGTCCAAAGGAGAAAGACCTTCGAGTTTTCTGACAGGTACGGCCGAGTGAAGCACCCTGGAATGAGGAGACCTCGAAGAGGATGAAGAAATGATGGGGATAGATGGCATACCGCTGCAATCGCTGTGCACATCAAACACAGGAAGCCGGAGACAATACCAACTGTATCACATATCTTGAGAAACCAAAGGCAGCACGGACTCTGACAGCCTTTTTCCTGACCTCAATCCTCAAGACCCATCGATGTGCGAGCGAACCCTTAAGCGCCGGCCTAAACCTTGAGGCTGGACAAATACGCATGAAACATCAGATGAAATTCCAATTCGTCAAAGTAAAAAGTGATACATGGCAAATCATCAAAGCATTGGTGCCACAAGGTATGCAAATGGAAATTGGCAAGAAATCACCGTGTCGCAAAAACACGGAGACATGAGAAACGTCTCCCATGCAAAAATTCGCCCGGGTGGGCAATTCAAAATTCAACTGCTTGCAAGCTTTTACACACAGCAAACTTTTACACAGAGAAGCTTTTACACACGGCAAGCTTTTACACAGAGAAGATTTTACACAGAGCAAACTTTTTCACAGCGCAATCTCTTGCACAGAGAAGTTTTTTACACACAGCAAGCTTTTGCACAGAGAAGCTTTTACGCAAAGCAAGCTTCTACACAGAGAAGCTTTTACACAAAGCAAGCTCTTGCACAGAGAAGCTTTTGCACAGCAAGCTTTTGCACACGGCAAGCTTTTACACAGAGAAGATTTTACACAGAGCAAACTTTTTCACAGAGCAATCTTTTGCACAGAAGCTCTTGCACAGAGAAGCTTTTGCACAGAGAAGCTTTCACACACAGCAAGCTTTTTCACAGAACAAGCTTTCGCACAGAGAAGCTCTTGCACAGAGAAGCTTTTACAGACAGCAAGCGTTTACACAGAGGAGCTTTTACACAAAGCAAGCGTTTGCACAGAGAAGCTTTTACACACAGCAAGCTTTTATAGTGACGGACCGAAACTTAGAATGCCATTTTGGAACCGTACCCACTGGAAAAAGTAGCGGCAAAATATAGAAATATGTGCTCCCGCAACTTTTTGACTGTATTTTTTCGATAAATGGCTCTTGCAGATGTTAACTTAGAATGCGTGTCAGGTCCTTTTCTATTTTGACATGCTTCACTTGTTCTTTTGGATACCTTTTGATGCAGACATTTCAGGGGTTTTTGCCCTGTTGTTCAGAGATTCGGCGCCCATTTCAATGTAAATTAAGGCAGTAAATCATTCCAAAACCACCCATTTCAATATTTTGGAATCCAAACTTGTGCACAGGAAGGGATACAGGACCGTTCCAAGAGCAAACAAAACGCTGGGATTTCGAGGGAAAGAGTGAAAAAGGGCCAAACTTTTTGGCATGAGAGTGCGATTGCGCTATGCTTTCAAAGCTTTTTGAATATAGTACCGGATTAAAACTTAGAAGGGGCCCCCAGTTTCCAAACCCGTGTTATAACAGTTAATAACTGTGTTCCAATATTTATAGTTTC
>CAMXCT020005223.1:410000-440000 GCA_947184155.2 Cladocopium goreaui
ACCTATCTAGCTATCTAGCTATCTAGCTATCTAGCTATCTAGCTATCTAGCTATCTAGCTATCTATCTATCTATCTATCTATCTGATATCTAATCTATCTACCTATCTACCTATCTACCTATCTACCTATCTACCTATCTACCTATCTACCTACCTATCTAGCTAGCTATCTATCTATCTATCTATCTGTGCGTGTTTGTCCCGACAATCCTGCATACACGACTCGTTTTTCAAAATGTTAGCTTAGCCAAAAGCTATCCCTGCTCCCAACTCAGGTTCTACAGCAAGCACCCACAGATTCCGAAGAACGAAGAGCGTCACTACATGCAGGCCATTGGCGTGGAGCACTACCACCGCACCGGCGACAAGTACCAGCTGTGCTTATCGTCCCATGGCAAACAAATTGGGGCGGAGATGAGATGAGACATCGAAGTAAAGTGGAGTGGAGAAAAATCAGACATGAGTGAGAAGAGATGATTGTAAACTGGCTAATTACACGGCTACACATGTATTGTCCTTAAAATGGAAGATGTGGCTTCCAATATAGTACGAATTTCAGTCGGGAAAGGGATGACAAACAATTAGCGATGGAATTGTGGGGTACCCGATTCTTGGAACAACCCAAATGGTCTTACGATATGATTTTTGTTTGCCAAGAATGGGGCAAGGTTCACATGGACATTCTAAATTGCCATGGGCAGAGAGAAGAAGAGATGCAGACTTCGCGCCTAGATGTGTTGACCAGATCATCAAATTCATTTGGACTAGATGTTGCTGTTCTTCGAACTTTCCTTCACTAGATTTGAGGGATTATGAATGGATTATCAATAGATTATTGGATACTTGAACCATTGAGAATGAACTAATGTTTGAGAATGAACTACTGTTTGATATCAATGGATTATTGGATGCTAATTTTTATTATTATGTTTGATTATGAACCTGAGAAGCATCAAAGAACAGTCGCGGCTGCTGCTTGACCCCAGCCAGAGGCCCGTCCCCACAGATGAATACGGCGTGTCATTGATGCTGGGCCATGGTGTTTTGTGAAAATTCATCGGAGGTATATGGAGGTGGCAAATGTCCAAGAGTCCACGAGTATATGAATGTATGTTTTGTGATGTTTTTTTGGAAAATTTGTGCCCCCAGAGCGAATGACTTACCATGATTTTCTCGATTGATACTGTATATACATAAATAAATATATATATGCCTGGGATCAAAAGGCAAACACCCTTTTTGAACACCCAGATAGTCAAATCACAACTACAGTAAGTTGTTTCTTTGAGAAAGGGTTGGATAATGTTGAATATATAAAGAGTTGATGAATTTAAAGCGACTGCACTGCAACGTCACTGGAATGATCCGTCAAAAAGGGATAAAAGGGGAACCACCCCGAAAATAACACATGTGCTTATTGTACCTTATTGTATAAAGTGAGTGAATTTTTATAATCTTTCCAGTCTGGGGGTGGCAAGTAGGTTCTTCCTGGCACATGGGAACATGGGAAATCATCCAAGACATCCTCTCCATGCCCAGGGTTTTGACTGGTTACAACAGGCAAGTATATAAGTACACATACTACCATATGGGGGTTTCCATGAATGGTGTGCCCCAAAATGGATTTTTCCGCCTTTGACTTTAATGCCGTGTGACAGCGGTAGAGACAACCAGCTACGCGTGAAGTCCCCAAAATGGATGGTTTATGATGAAACAAAGCTTTGGGGCACCCCCATTTGTGGAAACCATCGTATGTATTCATTTGTCATCATATGTCAACAGGATATTTGCAGATGCGGGGAAAGACATTGCAGATCATCATGGTACGCAAGAAGTTTTCACCAGTTGTATGATGAACACCCCCACAGACCAGCTAGTCTTGGCTGTCCAGATGCATCTTTTCACGGAATTCATGTGGCAAAGACAGCCTCAGGAACGAGACGGAAGGTCTATTCGAAAAACAATGCTCCTTCTATGGGAGTCAGACTTGGATTTGCTTCAGCATGTTTGCTTTCAAAGTCCCTATTGTTTACCTTAGTTTAGAGGCTAATGTGGTAAACCCAGCGGTGACCACCCCACAATTTTACGAGACATGGGCCAATGAGTTTTTGGGTTGCAAGAGCCATTCCCAAACTGGTGGTTTGCTATTGGGTCTGCCACATGATCAAGATACCCCATACAATCCCCATACCAATCCCGCTAAGCATAGCTAGCTAGATGTATCATCACCATCATTCATCAGCAATAGAACATATGCATATTTGGCATGGCCATGGTGCCCAACCTCTACCAAAATTGGTTGCATGCTTGCTAGTTTACCATCCCCAATTGGTGCCTACGGCTGGTACTTGAACCCTCATAAATTGAACAGTGGTGGTCCAAGTGGTGCTTTTCGATTTTTGGTGCTAGTTTCCTGGATAGAACCCCAGCTACCAACGAGTTATACACTAGTGGCAACCGTGTTGATCGTAATTGCCTTCAGTGGCATCACTTCCGTTTACAGACGTTCATCTACTAAGTCATACTTGCGTTATTTATTCACATGGTTTTCCATTCCCTCTCCTATTCAATTTCGATTTGAAATTTGGACACGTGGCACCTCAAAAATTGAGTTTGCAAGATGATGTTCTTGTTGAACGTGGCAATTTTGCGGCTCCACGATGTTCCATGTGAAATTTTGGTGGTGAATTAACCTTATATGCCCAGTTCCAGTTCCTTGATCCTTCGACCAGGTCTCGGCTTCCCCGAGCAGCAGACAGAGGGATCCTGCTGTGGCGATACGCCGGTCTACGACCACCTGAGTATCCAAGAGATCGGCTTCAGGTGGAGGGCTATCTATTTAATTGCCTTCGGCAAGCCCGCCGGCAATAGAGAGGTGGCCCCAAGGGAGTTTGATGTGCACTCTAGGTGGAAGCCCGTGAGAGAAGCAGAAGAGAAAAGAAGGAGAAGAAGAAGAAGAAAGGAAGACGAAGACGGCTTGTGTAGCAAGTGCTGGCTGTAACAACCTATTGATCGTATACCAAATTAGTACCGCCCCAAGCAAAGTAGCGCCAGGTACTGTGTACGAGCCTTTGGCTTGACAGCAGACCGCTGCATGGAAGGAGACAGGGCGGAAGCGGAGAGAGATTACCCCAGGAGGGAGTAGAGGAGTAGAAGTCGGAGTAGGCGTTGGAGTAGGACTAGGGGCGGTGGTGGTGGTGGTGGTGGTGGTGGTCGTGCTGGTGCTGGTGCTGGTGCTGGTGGTCGTGCTGGTGCTGGTGCTGGTGCTGGTGGTCGTGCTGGTGCTGGTGGTCGTGCTGGTGCTGGTGCTGGTGCTGGTGCTGGTGCTGGTCGTGGTGCTGGTCGTGGTGCTGGTCGTGGTGCTGGTCGTGGTGCTGGTCGTGGTGCTGGTCGTGGTGCTGGTCGTGGTGGTCGTGGTCGCGGTCGGGGTCGCGGTCGTGGTCGCGGTCGTGGTCGCGGTCGTGGTCGTGGTCGCGGTCGTGGTCGTGTTAGTGGTAGTGGTATTGGTATAGTGGTATAGTGGTATAGTGGTGGTGGTGGTTCTGGTGGTCGTAGTAGTGGTCGTAGTAGTGGTCGTAGTAGTGGTCGTAGTAGTGGTCGTAGTAGTGGTCGTAGTAGTGGTCGTAGTAGTGGTCGTAGTGGTCATAGTGGTCGTAGTGGTCGTAGTGGTCGTAGTGGTCGTAGTGGTCGTAGTCGTTGTAGTTGTAGTCGTAGTAGTCGTAGTAGTCGTAGTAGTCGTAGTAGTTGTAGTCGTAGTACTCGTAATAGTCGTAGTAGCCGTAGTAGTCGTAGTAGTCGTAGTAGTCGTAGTCGTAGTAGTTGTAGTCGTAGTATAGTCGTAGTAGTTGTAGTAGTCGTAGTACTAGTAATAGTCGTAGTAGTCGTAGTAGTCGTAGTAGTCGTAGTAGTCGCAGTAGTCGTAGTCGTAGTAGTCGTAGTAGTCGTAGTAGTCGTCATAGTCGTCGTACCCAGAACTTCCATTCCTCCTTATTTAAGGAATTCCTCCTTATTTAAGGAATTCCTTTTTAAAATTCCTCCTTAAATTAAGGTGGAATTTTTGAAAAATTCCTCCTTAAAATTCCTCCTTAAATTTTCAATTGCAAGGAGATCTTGCACCTCCTTCAGCAGGAGACTTGAAACCTCCTTATCCCAGATCCTGGCAGCAAAACTTTTCACTTCAGCTCTGGAATCACTTGTGCTCGAAAACTTTGCAGAACACTCATGCCTATGGAATAAGGGTTGTGGCTTCCACCTTTCACAGCTCCTAAGTGAGCTAGGAAGCCACCAAAGTCTTCGTCTCGATATGTCCAACTGTCTGATGGACAAGAGTTCTGGAGCAATAAATCTAAGAAGCTGTGGTGCTTTGGTTTGATCTTCCAAGTATGGTCAGTCTTGTTTTCCAAGCTCTTGCACAACAGCAAAAACTTTCTGCCATGCAGCAGCATTGACTGGTGATTCCATAGATTCTTGGACAAGAAAGAATAACATTGCCACAGTTCTGTGGCAGCCATCTTGATTGTATATTCAAACACATTGTCATCAGCCAAAAGTTCATCGCAGATTTGTTTTGCAAGAGTAATCAACCCTCGAGCTTCTGCAGCTTTGGCTCGAAGTTTTGGACTTGAACTGGCTTTCTTTCTGATCATGAGGACTGTCAAAGTAGGAAGCCTGCTTTCCACACCTTCAGTCTTGTAGTAGCTTTGAATTCTGTGGAACAAGCTTTTCACCCTTTCTTTGACATTGTTGCCAGGCAAGTGATTTCCAGAGGCAATTAAATGGTGAAAAACATTGCCCATAAAATCTGCCGCCACGCCCAAGTCCACAATGTGAAGCCAGTCCAAAAGAAATTGTTTGCTTGTCAGTCCTGGTGTTTGAAACAATTCATTGATGTCAATGCCAGAATTGGAAATGGATTGCAACAAAGTGAAATGGTCCAAAGGATCAAATGCCTTGCAGCTTTCAAAGTTTCGAATTTCAATTGGTTTGCACAAGCACAAATGGCAGCATCCTTGTTTGTCTCGCCATCCAGGAAATTGGAAAACTTCTTTTCTCATAGCCCAATCACCTCTCACTTCAAGTAAAAAAGCAGTGAAAGGCAATGCCTTGCCATTGAATGTGCTTCGTTTTTTGTCGCCTGGGTGCCAAAAGCTGCCATCATGCCTTGCTGAAGGCCAAGTGCAATTGGCTAAGTGAATAAAAGACCAAGACAAAATTCCTAACATCTTCGACAAAGTTACTCCCTTGATGCACCAGTGCTTTGGAATACAGCACAAAGGGATTCGCAAAGTACCATTAGGTGGAAGTAAGCCAGGAAAATTCAATGAGATGCATTCCAAAGTTTGACTTCTGTCATAATTGTAAGGTGTGCCATCGATCCAAAGGCCAAGTCCTATGGCTTCTCGAACTTGGAACTGCATTTGCATGTTCGCCAAATGTTTTTTGCTGAGTTCACACATGCCACCAGTCTGCAGCAAGTCTTTCTTCTCAGAGCGCTTCGAGAAGACAAAATGAATCTCATGTGGCAAAAGAAAAGGTATCTTCTTCATCTCTTCTGCTTGTGTTTCAGGATTGTAGCAAGGGATCAATGCAATGTATTCATTGAACACAGGCAGTTCTTCAACATTTTTCTTTTCATATCCCTTGCCAAATTCTTTTCCCAATTGGCTTGCTTCTCACCACTGCCAGATTTCTCTGCACCTTTGACCAAATCTTTCACACCAGCGGCTCCAGCTATTTGTGCATCTTTCATGAGCTCATTGGCTCTTCTAGCAGAGACAGTCTTGGTCAAAAACAAATTGGACACATTGTGTCGAAACCTCTTCTGGTCAGGTTCCCTAAGGGTAGACAAATCTATACCTTTCTCTTGTGAAACATGGCTTGAGCTGGAAAAACATGTCAACATAAAAGTTCATAAGATCTCAGAAGACAAGAAGTTACACATTGTATTTAGTTAATGCTAAATTTGGCCAATGCTTTGAAACAGGGAAACAGTAAAGGAGATCTTACACCTCCTTGAGTCTTGTACACCAGCTTAGAAGCAGGCTCTTTTTCCAGCGACAGTTACCAGCTGCGCATCTTCCAAGCAGATCCCTGCGATATTTTAATCTGCATTTCCACATTCCAAAACTGACAACTGCACCAAATGCGCTTTCCAAAATCTAAGGGCCAAACAGCTCCTACAGCAATGCCTGGTGAGTTTTCACCTTGGCTTTTGCTTCTTGCAGCTTCTCTTGGCTGGAAGCAAGCCATGCTTTGGCAGCAGGCAATGATTTCGAAAGGCTTTCAGGAGAAGTGTCCTCAGGAGCAAGATCTTCACTGGCTGCGACATAGGATCGAAGGTTGGCAATGGCTTTCAACTGCTCTTGACACCAAGTCTGAAGACCTTTGCCTTTGGCATGGAAGCTTGGGTCACCTTTGATTTCCAAACGACAGGCCAGGTCCTGGGCCTTGGCAAGCTCCTTCTCCCAGGCATTCTTGCAGGAATTCAGACTGTCGCACACATTCTGAAACTCCTTCAAAGGCTTACTGACCCCCTTGTCATCCAAAGCCTGGCCTGAGATCTGCTTGTCATTTGGGTCCACAGGGTTCTTCTCAATGGTGGCCAGTGGCTGCTTCCTCCATGGAGGCAGTTCCTTTGGAGGTTCCATTGAACCTTTCACTGAAAACTGAAAAGTGTAATGATGAAGTAAGTTGTGATGTCTATGAATCTCCAGTTCCAAATCCGATGGTTTCTATTTTGGATCCAAAGTGATTTTTATTGGAGGTTAAAATTGGTTAAAATTAAAATTGCCAATTTTAATTTTAACCTATCCTGCCTTTAAAAGTAATACATAAACTGGTTAAAATTAAAATTGGCAATTTTAATTTTTTTGATTTTTAACCTCCTTATTTTTCCAATTTGAAACCTTTACAGTCATCATGCATGACCTGAGTGAATTGTATCCAGAGTTGCCAAGAGCCACTCAAACAAAGGTAATGGATGGGCATCAGCTTCGGCCAAGGAGATCCCTCCTTTTTGATTCCAGTATTGGACACTAGTGCATGATTGTGATACCTCAGGATCATCAGCTCTCATCATCATTCCAAAGCTGATCATGTGCATCCATCAAGGCTTCAAAAATGATTCTACAGGTCCATCACAACTACAGTGATCAATATGACTCGACAGCTTCAGCCATGCAGAAATGCTCATATCACAGATATCATTTTTACTTAAATTTAAATTTAGTTTATCAGGAGGAGATCAGGCACCTCCTTAAAGAGTCGCTTGCGCCCATAATCTCCAATGATTTTTCCAGGGAAGCTCAATTGACTCAATCTACATTTGAATCCTCATCCTCTTTTGATTTTTCGGCTTGCTCTCCAGCATCAATAGGTGATGTAGGAGAATATGGGGTTACAGCAGGACCTGATCAGGAGGCATGATGATGAACATATTGCACAGTGCATGGTTGACATGAGATGCTTTCAAATCCACAGTCACAGAAAACTCCAGCCTGTGTAGATCATTCCTTCATCCAGGAAATGTTCTCAAGTAGCTTGTAGAAGGCGAGGTGGCAGGCGCTGGGGTACTTGGAGGGGGCATTGGAAGGGGCATTGGAGAAGCACCTGGAGGGTCATGAGAACTTGGAGGGGCACCTGGAATAGGTGCTGGAGGAGGTGTATTTGGAGGTGGTAAAGGTTGCGATTGGGCATTGACATGAGGTGTCAATGCCTGGATCACCTGGTTTTGTAGCCTGATCAGCTCCAAAACACGGTCAATCTCCTCATCTCCAGGCCTCCTGCGAGAGGAACTTGATTGTCCAGCTCCCATAGCAACAGCAAGAAAAAATATCGAGCACTGAAACAGGAGCTAGAAAGCCAAAGCAGCTTCAGTTGCAAAATCCATTCTCAACACTGCAATTGCCATGCCAAACAATTTCAACATTCCAAATTCCAGACAAAACTTCTCAAATCCAGAATTCCAACCCAACATTAAACATTAAAGCCACATCCTATGAAAGTCTATAAGCCATTTTTGAAATCCACCCAGGCAGTAAACTCTCAAGTTCCAAATGTCAGGAGATCTTGCACCTCCTTAAGACAGAAAAGTGGAAAGACTATTTCCTATTTTCCTATTGAGAACTCTCAGGAGATTTTACACCTCCTTGAAACATGCAACAGAAATCAGCAGCCATTTTTTTTGCAATTTCATCCAATCTAATCCACATCCTGTCCAACCTTCCACTTTCGAATTTCCTCATTCAAAAATTCAATCACAGATTGTTCAGTAGCACCATTGTGCAAATCAGCAATGCATTTCTGGGCCAAATCCAAGCCAACTTCTCTTGAAATTTTGTTCAAAGTGAAAGATTTGATTTGTTTCTTGTCTCCAAAATTTCGTCTGACACCTAAAGCACCATACTTTCGACTGCCTTTGGCAGGATAATCTTCCAAGCGATATTCAGGAGATGCCAAGTCAACAGCAGCAGGTTCAGGATCAGCCACTGCAACAGCCGGCCGAGCTTCAACATCCTCTTCTTCAGAAGTGCCAAGTACTGCTTCACATGCAGCACGCTTTTTCAAGATTGCAGCAGGCCTTTCAAGACTGCAGCAGGCCTTTTCAAGACTGCAGCAGGCCTTTTCAAGACTGCAGCAGGCTTTTTCCCACCTGCAGATTGCCTATAGATCTTCAAAGATTCATTGGGAATTTCAGATTCAAATTTGTTTTCACCAAAAGCAGCAATGGCGAAGCCATTTGGTCCTTCACTCATAGTAGCTTTCTCCACCTTGCTATCCACAAAGCGACATACCACCATGGCAGTAGAATCGATCCAGGTTCCAACACTCACAGGCTTCTTAGGACTCGCTTGGCTCTCTTCACTCGACACTTCTATCAATTGATGCTCTTGGCTATCCAATGTTTCTGAGCTGTGGCCTGGAGGAAATTTTTGCAAAAGTGGTTCATTCACAGGCAACTGTGGGATGGAGCTCGCATTGGAACTTTGTCTCATGAGCCTTCGCTTGGCAATGGCTTTCTGAACAAACTTGCCTTTCTGCCGGTTCCCATGGAATTCTGAGCACTCCATATAGATCTTCACAAGCTTACCCATCCAAGGCTCATATTTCTTACTTGAAATTGACCATTTTGCTTTTGTTCTGATGTGTTGCACACATTCGACAATTGCAGAAGACCACTTCTTCGCTTCGTCACTCAAAGTGCCAGGGTTGACTTTCAAGGCAGCTTCCTTCAAGCAGTCTTTGGATGGTCGAATTGTTTTCTGGAACATCAAGCCCAGAAATTTTCGATAATGCTTGCAAACTTGATCAATTTCAACTTCCAAGTACTCCTTGGGATCCAAACAAGCCACCTCTGCTTTCAAACATGTGCAAAGGTCTTGAACAGAAGCAGTGTTCTTAGCTCTATTCTTGAGATCCGGGAGTAAGCTAAACAATCGGTTTTTAAAATTAATTTCTTTTATAAAAAACTATGATTTTTTTATGAAAAAATATAATTTTTTATGATGAAATTTATGATTTGTTTTTTTGCCTGAAAACAGTTTATGATTTTTTATGTTTTTTTCTTTTTTTTATGATTTTTTCGTTTTTTTTATATTTTTTATGATTTTTTTATGATTTGTTTTTGATTTTTTGAAAATGATTTTTTTATGAAAATTTATGATTTTTTATGAAAAAATGGTTTTTTTTAACGGTTTGTTTATGTTTTTTTTATGATTTTTTAAAATGTTTTTTGTGTTTTATGAAACAATATGTTTTTTTAAATGATTTTTTTTGATTTTTTAATGATTTTTTTATGTTTTTTTGTATTTTATGAAAAAACATGTTTTTTTATGAGAAATATATATGATTGTATTTATGATTTGGAAAAAATGGTTTTTGTGTTTTATGAAATATGACAATTTCTATGTTTTTTTATTTAATTTATTTTGTTTTTTCATGATTGTGATGATTTTTATGTCTTTTTCTTTTTTATGATGTTGTGTTTGATTTTTTGTTTTTTTGTTTTTCTTTTCTAAATAACTGACTGGAGAACAGTGAGCGAACAATAACTTTGCATGTTTTTTTATTTCAAACACATGGAGAACAGCAAACAAACAACAACGTTTTTTAATTTCACACACATGGAGAACATTGAACAAACATTGACTTTGCATTTATTTATTTATTTAAATTTATTTTGGCGTTGGCTTTAGGATTGGTGGTTTTTTGACCACTGGTGAGCGAAAAACGAATTGAACAGCAAATTTTGCAGATATCTCAAACTGCACCAACTGCTGCATGATGGCAGGCAGTGAGGTGTCAGTGATGACTTACGAACAAAAAAACAAATTATGTGGTGTGTGTGTGTGTGTGGGGGGGGGGGGCAGGGCGATGCCAATGTTGGGGCTAGTTGGTCAACGAACAGTGTCACAATTTTTTCCGGGGCTAGTGGCCAGCAAGTAACTTGCATCCAGTTGCTAGCAACAAATAACTAGCAACTAGCAACTAACGACAACCAGTGACTAGCTGCGAGTAGCTTAGCTAGCAAGCAGCTAGCTAGCAACAAGCAACAACTGGCAGCTAGCAACTAACAGCTAGTTAGCAGCAGTAAACTTGATTTTTTTTTTTGCTATGACAAAATTTGTTGAGCAACTATTTGCTGTAAGGAGGCAACTGACTAAACCTATGCTGTGTGATGAAAAACCTGGGAAGGAAACATGTTTAGGCCAAACAGGGAAAGTCAGTATTGAAACACTTCACTACCTTCACTACCTTTAGGGTTCCAAGATTTCAGGCCAGCAGCAAGGATCCAAAACCCTAAACCCTAAACCCTAAACTAAGGAGCTCCGGGGGCAGGGTGACACCCTGTAGATGGGCGCTTAAGGGGTCATAAAAATTCATTAAAAAAAATCATTAAAAAAAAACATAAAAAAATCAAAAAAAAAACATTTAAAAAAAAAACAAAAAAAAACATAAAAAATCATTAAAAAAATCATAAAACTAAATACATATGTTTTTTTTATGATCACTTTTATGATTTGTGTGATTTTTATGATTTTTTTATGATTTTTTATGATTTTTATTTTTTTATGATTTTTTTAAGATTTTTTAAAATGATTTTTTATGTTTTTTTATAATTTTTTTATGGATTGGTTCAGGAAAGCAACGTCCCAGGCTCCAGGCTTGAGGCTCTAGAATCTCCGACCTGAGGCCTTAGGCTCCAGGCTCGAGGCTCTAGAATCTCCGACCTGAGGCCTTAGGCTCCAGGCTCGAGGCTCTAGAATCTCGGACCTGAGGCCTTAAGTTCCAGGCTTGAGGCTTTAGAATCTCGGACCTGACGCCTTGTGTATCTCGGACCTGACGCCTTAGGCTCCAGGCTTGAGGCTCTAGAATCTCCGACCTGAGGCCTTAGGCTCCAGGCTCGAGGCTCTAGAATCTCCGACCTGAGGCCTTAGGCTCCAGGCTCGAGGCTCTAGAATCTCGGACCTGAGGCCTTAAGTTCCAGGCTTGAGGCTCTAGAATCTTGGACCTGAGGCCTTAGAGAATCTCGGACCTGACGCCTTAGGCTCCAGGCTTGAGGCTCTAGAATCTCGGACCTGAGGCCTTAGGCTCAGGCTTGAGGCTCTAGAATCTCGGATCTGGGGCCTTAAGTTTCAGGCTTGAGGCCCTAGGCTTTAGGCCTCAGGCTTGAGACCTTTGTGACTTAGCGGGCAGCTGGCATTAAAGAAGTGAATACCGAGAAAAGAAACTAGCCTTAGGATAGGTCACAAATTTTGAACTGATGATGCACCTTGCCCAGCACAAAGCTGGACCCATGAACAAAACTCTGAACTGTTTTTTTAGGAACATGATGGCGTTTGGTTTCTATGGATTTGACATCAAACAAAATTTCTTACCACAGGCCTTTGGGCCTAGAACCATTATTGGCCAAATCCTGGCGACGTTAAAGATAAAAATAAACACATGAACAATTAAAAAAACATTAACAAAGACAAAAAACAACATTGAAAAAAATCATTCAAAAACATTACAAAACACAAATCATGAACAACGTACAAAATCAAAAAAAACAAAAATCATACAATTCATAAAAATCATAAAGCAATCATAACAAATCATTAAAAAATCACAAAATCCGTATAAAAACACCAAAAAAATCAAAACATATTAAAGCACATTTAAAAAAATAATATAAAAATTAGAAAAAAAAACATAAGAAAATCATAAGATTCTTCAAAATATAAAAACCCATAAAAAACATTTTTTAAAAAAACATAAAAAAAAAATCATTAAAAAAAACATATTTTTCATAAAAAATCATAAATTTTCATAAAAATATCATAAAATTTCATTAGAAAAAATCATTTTCAAAGAATCATAAAAAAATCATTAAAAAAACATAAGAACAAGTGAAAAAACAAAAAAACATAAACAAATCATAAACAAAATCATAAAACAATCATTTAAAAAAACATAAAAAAAAAATATTAAAAAAAAAACCTAAAAAATCATATCCATTTTTCACCATTTTTTTCAAATCATATCCTAAAAATCATAAATATTCAAAAAAAAATCATAAAAGAAAATAATCAATAAAACAATTTTTTAGCTAATGTTTTGGATCTCAACTCTATTCATCTTGAGAAATCAACTGCAGATGCGATGCAGAAACAGTACATGCAGGAAATCAAAACACCAAAAGGAGATCTTGCATCTCCTTGAAGCAACCTCCAAAGGTTGGTCTTGATGCAATGGTGATGTCAAAGATGTATCTAAAAACAGTGAAAAAAATCCTCCTTAAAAAAAGATTAAGGAGGAATTTTCAAAAAAAAACACCTTAATTAAGGAGAATTCCTCCTTAATTAAGGTGGAATTCCTTAATTAAGGAAAAAATCCTCCTTAATTAAGGGAATTCCTCCTTAATTAAGGTGGAATTCCTTTTAAAAAAACTCCTTAAATTAAATAAGGAGGAATGGAAGTTCTGGGTAGTAGTCGTGGTCGTCGTAATCGTTGTAATCGTCGTCGTCGTCGTAGTCGTCGTGGTCGTCGTCGTCGTCGTAGTAGTAGTATAGTAGGAGTGGTAGGATTGGTAGGAGTAGGAGTAGGATAGGAGTAGGAGTAAGAGTAGGAGTAGGAGTAGTAGGAGTAGTAGTAGTAGGAGTAGTAGTAGTAGTAGAAGTAGTAGTAGTAGTAGCAGCAGTAGTAGTAGCAGCAGTAGCAGTAGCAGTAGTAGTCAGTAGTAGTCAGTAGTAGTCAGTCGTAGTCAGTCGTAGTCAGTCGTAGTCAGTCGTAGTCAGTCGTAGTCAGTCGTAGTCAGTCGTAGTCAGTCGTAGTCAGTCGTAGTCAGTCGTAGTCAGTCGTAGTCAGTCGTAGTCAGTCGTAGTCAGTCGTAGTCAGTCGTAGTCAGTCGTAGTCAGTCGTAGTCAGTAGTCAGTGTCGTAGTCAGTAGTAGTCAGTAGTAGTCAGTAGTAGTGAGTAGTAGTCAGTAGTAGTGAGTATGAGTAGTAGTGAGTAGTAGTGAAGCAAAAATGCGCAGCAAGAGAACAAAGGAACAAGTACAAGCCAAGAACAGAAACAAGAACAGCACCTTCCAATCAGACACGCCTGCAGGCCGGTTTTGTTTTTTTTTGGGCGGGTTCCTGGTTCTTTGCTTTCTTTGCTTCTTTGCTTTTCCTGCTTCTCTGCTTTTCTCCTTTTCTGCCTTTTGCTTTTCTTGCTTTTCTGCTTCTCTGCTTTTTGTTTTTCCTGCTTCTCTGTTTTTTTGCTTTTCTGCTTCTTTGCTTTTCCTGCTTTTCTATATACTTCTCTGCTTTCATTGTTTCTCTGCTTTCATGGTTTTCTGCTTCTTTGCGTCTCTGCTTTTCTGCTTTTTGCTTTTCCTGCTTCTCTGCTTTTTCTGCTTCTCTGCTTTTCTGCTTTTTGTTGCTTCTCTGCTTTCCCTGCTTCTCTGCTTTTGTGCTTCTGTGCCTCTCTACTTCTACTATTATACGTTTTATGTTATTCAGTCATGTGTCTTTGCCTCTACTTCCTGCTCCTCTGCTTCTCTGCTTCCTGTTTTTATTGTCTCTTTGTTTTTCATTTTCTTTTGCTTTATTTTCTCCTGCTTGCATCCTAAATGAAGCCCTAGAGAGACCCTAGGTGAAACCTAAAGAAACCCTAAAGAATTCCTGATAAGAAATCCCGATAAGAAACCCTGCATGAAACTCTAAATGAACCCCAAAAGAAACCATAAATGAAACGGTCCTTAGGTTTACCTAGGTGGCTGTTTGCGGCACATGTCGCCTGGGCTGGTGGTGGGGGTCATTGGTTGGCTCTCCTGGGGCTTTGGCCCGGTCTGCCTCCACTGCAGTTCTTCTGTGTCCCTGTCCGGTTGGCGTCTTGTTGGGGTTGTTGCTGGTGTGTTGGGTGTCTTCGCGCTTTGCCCCTGCGTTCTTCCCGCTTCTTGTCGGTTTCCGCGCCTTGTTCTCGCGTTTTGCTTTTTAGTTTCACTTTATTTGGCGTCAGTTTTGGCGCGCGGAAGTTTCTGTTTGGCAGCTATTTTCTGCGGGAGTTTCTGCACATGTTTTTCAGTTTGCTGGCAAGATGTTCAGATTTATTTGATGGCAGTTTTGAACTTTGGCACAATTTCATTCCTTCGATGTCGTCCGCTGTTTGTCTTGTGATGCAATGAAGTGAGTACGGCCTTTCCAAAGAATTCCAATTGAGTTATTCGGGAATATTCGGGACCTATCGGCTTTAGCCTCCGTATTTTTGATAGCCTGGGGCGCCCCACAATCCCCGATGGGGACGTAATGGACTGGAAGGGCTTGGAAAGCCTCGGCACTAAGTTTCTGGAAGCTGTAAACCGTATTTACAGAGAGCCCGGTTTCTTTATTTTGCAATTTCCGGTGAAGAAGATGTTCGTGGCATTTTGCAGGACATATATGGGGAACTGGACTTTGGACCACTAGGTGAGGAAGGCATTCATGTTATGTTGAGGTGGACGGCGTCTATGGAGAGGCCTTGTGAACGTTCGATTGCACTGCGTTGTTGAGATAGTTTCAGCCACCTTCATCACCCTGGTCATGTGCATGGTAAGTCCATACAGGAAGAATTTGAAGAAATCGTCAGAGACAGTCCCACGTATGTCCTGGATTTAGCAAGGAGGCGTTTGAAACGGAAACGTGATAGCAAAGGTTTGCAGCGTGCTGAGTTGGAGAATGGACAGAGAAACATTTATGCACTACAACTTGCTGAAGTGCTTAAAGAGGCTTGTTTACCAGTTACATGTCAGTTGGAGCTTCTCCAAGACCCCAACCGAGCATGGGTGCGCATCTTTGGGAGTCGCGGGTCGAAGACCGTGAGGAACCGGTTGAGAGCTTGGCAAAAATTTCGTAGCTGGTTCATTGCTTTCTCAGGTGAGGTTTGGCTTAAGACTATTGCTCCACTGGTGGCCTATGTGGAGGAACGCATTGATGAGGGATGCAGTTTCTCATGTCCCAGTGAACTTCATGCTGCTTTGACAATTCTAGAACAAATTGGACGGGTTGCTGAAGACAAACGCTGTTCAAACGATGCTACATGGCTTGCACACATGTCGAGTTGGAAACTGGAACTGGAAGCAAGTGCGCGGGCACCCCGGCCTGCGAAGCCTTACACAGTTGAAGTGCTGGTCTCATTGGAAGTGTTTGTTATGGATGTTGAACAGGATTTGTATTTCAGGTTCGTTGCATGGACAATGCTTGTTGCTTGTTAGACTCCACTTCGGGTAGATGACATTCAGAACATTTTGCCCGAGACCTTGAAGGTTTCGAAGCGGGGCTTCACAGCAAGGCTGGCAAAAACCAAGACAACAAGGCCTGGAAAGTTGCATGGACAGTTGCCTATTTTTGTGCATCGGGAGGTTTCACTCACTGGTCACGATTGGCTGGCAACTGGAATGGATTTGACAAGGTTGGAAAGTTTTCTTTTTCCCAGAGATTATTTGGTGCCAGCTCACAACGACGCTTGGGATGGCTTTTATCCCAAGTTGGTGGAGCCACCAGCTTTGGCCAACCTGATGCGTATGGTCCTCGGGAAGCTGGGTTCACCCAGGTTTCAAGATGGAGTTTGGAGAACAAACATGGCCATGTTGCTTGTTCCAGGGGATTTACTCTTGTTTTGGACAGGACACAGCCCGAGACACTTTTTGAATCAGGCTGCACTTGCATTGGGAACCCCGAAGGAGCGACGGGACTACTTAGGTCGCTGAGCCATTGGTAGGACAGGCAGCAATGCCTACATCCATACTGCTAGACAGGTAGTGGAAACTGTTCAGCTGGATGTTGTCAGGGCCTTGACGGGAGGCACAGTTGCACCTGAGGAACCGGACTCAGAAAACGATGAAGGGATTGGACCTGAGCTGAATCCCAATGACATCCTTGCAGAACTGCCCAATCCAGTTGACAACACCTTGACCAAGTATTTTGTCACGGTTTCACGGCGCACAGGGCTCAGGAGACTCCATGCACATTTCAAGTGCCCAGTGCGTTCACAGAGATGTTTGGATGCATTCGACGTCACTTCCATTGATGAAACCTCTTTTGATGTGATTTGTCGCATTTGCAAGCGGCGCCTTCAGATTGAAGAAGGGAAACATGACTCAGACAGCTCAAGTTCAACAGGGGATATCAGGGGATTCTTCCTCGACAGAATCCGATAGAGCGCCGGAACCTCAAGAGGAGGCATTGGATTAAGTGCGTTGTTTAGTGTGAAAAACAGTGCACGGCAGCGTGTGCAACGCACAGTTTTTCAGGACAATTCCATTGTTGGAATTTGTCCTGAAAATCGGTGCCAACAGCCCTGCACTTTTAGTCAGTTGATTGGAATCATCAGAGTCAGTTTGAGAGGAGTTGTCACTGATTTATGTTGAGTGTGTTGCGTGACCGATGCATTTGTTTGGAGAGGGATTGCTTTTCAATCCGTAGTTGTACAACAGATTCAGTTTCAGATTCAGACCTCGCGACCGATTCAGTTTCAGATTCAGACCCCCTTTGTTGTGCGTAGGTGCTTTTACTTGTCAGGTTCAGTGTTTCAATCATCTCTTAGGCGCTGATCGTTTCTTTTAGATTGCACTGTGTTGCATTTGATTTAGAAAACATTCTTGTCACCTCACTGCATCGTTGCAATGGCATTAGATGATGCTAGGAAGCGTGAAATTATTCAGCGAAATGTCACTTCCGATCTTCAGTACACTTGGGATGATTCTGAAGTGAGCCTGGATTTGCAATATCGGTTTGCTCAGCACGACAAGCCATTGCGTGTGTTCATTGCCATTGCAGAGAACACTGCCGACATCAGAACAGCGCTGAGAACTGACTTCCAGGTGGATCCCAATGCAGGGGCGGATCAAAGAGCGGAGACGGCCAAAGTAGCCAGTGCATGGACTGCTGGGAAGCAGCTTTATGAGAAGGAGACAGAACTACACGCTGAGAGCAAGGTCATGGGGCTGCCAAGGAACCTACAACATAGTGAGCGCCTGGCCATGCTCAAGGCTGTGGAGACATCCGTGGGAGTGTTGGCAGAACATGACGCTCCAAGTTCAGAGTACTTGGCCGTGAAGGTGGAGGAGTGCGAGAACGGTGAAATTCTGGCTTCATCGCTTGATGAGGTGACCAGCAAGGCACATAAGAACACTTCGTCATTGCAGACCTCACTGGAAACAGCTGGACATGTGCGGGTTGTTAAAAACAAGACCAAGGGATCACGTCCTAGCAACACGGAGGAATACAGGCAGTCATTGAAGTTGGAAGCATTCACATGGTTGTGCATGGCTTCAAAGTTCAAGTCTAAACATTGGCTTTCAGACCTCAAGATGGAGCACTTCCAGAAGTTCATTGACTACATCTTGGGAGATCGGGTGAACTCGATCAAGGTCCCCCCCTGTGGATAATCAACAGGTTGCGATCAAGCCCAGCTGGGCGTTGGTGTTGCAGTATGAACACCGCTTGAGACGCGAGGCCTTCAAGTTGGTCAACATGGGTGAGTCAACGCTGGGCGAAGCACTTATCAAAGTGACAAAAGATCCAGATCTCAAGGAAGCGTACTTCATGACTCCACTTGCATTGACAGCTTCGGAGCCGCCCACAAAGTTTCAGAAGACATCCCAGAAAGGGAACTACGACTGGAGCCCGAGACCCAAAGGAAAGGGGAAAGGCAAGTTCCAGCAGAACAAAGGCTATGGAAAGGGCTTCAAAAGCAGTGGCCCGAAGGGAAAACACGGAGACCTGAATTTGGTCTCACAAACTCCCGATGGGCGAGACATCTGCTTTGCCTTTAACTCACAGGGATGCAACGGCAAGTGTGGGCGCGTGCATGTTTGTAGGGTAAAGGGATGCTATGCTGACCACGCCGCCAGGGAGCATAGCAAACTCCAAGGCGGCAAAAAGGAGTGACATGAGAGACCACGCCAACACCCGCATCAGCTCAGGGTGTTGTATCTTTTCTGTGGTCGTCAAAGAAGGGCTGATATCAAGCATTTCTTGCATTTGTTCGGCAGCTGGAACAACTTTGAGTTTTACATGCGTGAGGTTGGCATTGAAAGGAATGAAGCAGATGACCTTTTGCAACAACAGCTTTGGGAGGAAATTTGGGATGAACTACGTCAGGGAAAGTATGATGTGGTGGTTGTGACACCGCCTTGCAATTCATGTTCACGTGCAAGGTGCAACACACATGCAACGCCGGGGCCAGTGCCTGTGCGCAACGTGTACCATCCATGGGGCTTTCCATGGCTTACAGGAAACAACAAGCAATTGGTAAATGACCATAACTTTCTCCTGACTCAATGTTTCACTACAATGGATGTTTGCATGGAGATAGGGTGTGATTTCCTTGTTGAACACCCGGAAGATTTTGGGGTGACATCGACTGGAGAACACCCTGCAAGTGTTTGGCAACTTGAACAGATGCGGAAGCTGGACGGTTTTCACCAGGCCACAACGTTTGCAATTTACCAATGCCATTTTGGCGCACAGTCACCCAAACCAACACGGTTTGTGACATCCCTCCAACTTGCAAAATCCTTTCCTTGCCAAGGTTGGCCACAGTTTGATGAACTTCGCAACCACTTAGGCCCTTTGCCACATTCCTGCTCACATAAGTTCCATATCAGAAAATTAATTGGCAAGGAAAAGGGAAGTGGAAGACGGCTGACTCAGCAGCCTACCCACCACCACTATGCAAATGGCTTGCACAACTCATCGTCTCACGAGTGGGGGGGACAAGCTTCTGAGTTGTGTCAACATATTACAGCAGAAGAAGAGCAAGCATCTGAAATGTGCAAACCAACCATAGTAGACAAGGAGCCAGGCGCTGAGGGACAGAGCCTTCACAGGCAACCAATGACACGGTCACAGGCAAGCAGGTTGGCACAGATCCAGAAAAAATTCAGCGGTGGCATCGAGGCCAAAAGGTTTCGCTGGAGTGGGCTGGAAAGACGAGGGAGCTTGTTGACGGATTTGGTCTCTGCTCTCCGACACTTTGGGAACAAACTTGCCGAGGTGCTCATTTGGGTGCTGAAGCACGAGAGCTGTGCACAACCATTTTTGAGATGTTGTCTTCTTTCACCGAGCAAAAGTTTGAAGACCCCCGCAGGGAGGCGATCAGACTGGGCCTTGGCCATATTGCGGCTTCACCGTTTACAAGGGAGGAGCTGGATGCGTTGAGAGCAATGGGCGTCCTTTCTACCTTCAAAGAGGATGGCTTTGACAGTGCCTGAGAGACAGCCTTTTCTCTTGGGAATGATTGGGCAATCCCTGGAAGTGCTTGGGGGCCCGGACTTTGCAATCTACGTGGAAGCGGAAGACTCTTTCTGGACAGGTGTTCCCGTGGGTTATGGCGCCCCCCTTCCGAGGGTCCCAGCGGTGTTCCCGAAGAAAGAGAAGTCACGTCCCTTGGACGATTCTGAGTTCAGCAGCATGGCAAACAGCAAACAATTACAAGTCGGCGCAGGCAATGGCAGACGACTTGGAGAATAAGTTCAGAGAGGACAAAGAGAGGAGGAACAGTTGGGCAGAATGTTACCTACCACGTTGGGCAGCTTGAAGGCGGGCTTCCCTGGAAGGACACCACTTGTGGCTGCGATGTGTGCTATCCGCAAGCCCAATGGAGACGGAAGGCCACTGCACGATGGCACCCACTTTGTGCAACTGAACAACCAGATAGTTTTCCAGGATCAACTTCAGCATCCGGGCCCAGAAGACGCTGCCTACATGGTGAGGTATGTGCAGGAGGAACAAGAAGCCATGTTTGCACTCTCAGCAGATATATCATCAGCTCATAGGCTGGTCAAGATTAGGAAGCATGATTGGCCCCTTCTGGGCTGCAAGGCTCGATCAGATGACAAGACAATCTGGATCAATTTCTTGGGACTTTTGGAATTTCATCAGCGTCATACTGGTGGAGCAGACTCTTTGCTGGGATAAGTCGGTTGACTGCGTACATCATGCAACAGCAGAAATGGTGGCAACTGGTCTATGCGGATGATCTTCATTTGACGTGCATGGGAGCCCGGAAGTTCTTTAACCTTTGGATGGCCCTTTTGATTTACGAACTACTTGGCACCCCCTTTTCCTACGGGAAGTTTTCTGGAGGGTTGAAGGTTCAGTTTTTGGGCTATCTGCTGGATTACCAAGAATGTTTGATCGGTATCACCAAGCGACGTGGCGAGTGGTTGGTTGCTTTTGTGGAAGAGATGCAGCTCTCAAAAGGAGTCGTCTTGATGAGGCGATTGAACGAACTCGTTGGACGGATGGGCTTTGTTTCACGCGTTTTGGTGCGGCTCAAACCGTTTATGGCCCCTTTGTACTCATGGGCAGCAGCATTGGATCGCAGTTCTGTGGCAACGGCACCACGCCTGGTTTTTCTTGTCCTAAGGTTTCTGAAGGACCAGCTGCAGGACTGCACATACATGCACACTTGCAAGAGACCGAGAACCACAGCTGGAGAGATTTTCAGAACAGATGCGAAGTGCGAGACTGGTCGTGTGGTACTTGGAGGAATCCATTTGGAGATGGGGGCATGGTTTTCTTTGGAGGTGCTTCCACACCAAGCACCATTTCTCTTCAAGGACAACGGAGAATCCCAATGGGCGTCGACCACAGCAGAACTACTGGCTGTGCTGGTGGCTGTGCATTTGTTTGGTTGTGGACCGGAACATCCCGGTTGATGCCACGCCGCTGAAGATCGCTGCTGGGACAGACAACCTGGCTAACGAGCATCTGATTCGCAGGGGTCTGACAACAAAGTGACCGCTTTGCCTGGTTTTCATGCAGTTGACTGAGGCGTTAATGAAAGTTGGAGTCTTAATTCACTTGGCATGGCGATCAAGGGATGAGAATGCCCTGGCTGATGCTTTGACAAACGGCGATTTTGTGCAACTGGGATGACTTTGATTTCACTTTGATTTGGAAGCTGTGGGAGGAACGCGAGACCTACTTGGATCGAGAAGCCCTCAAGGCCAACTCGAAGCTCGTGAAACTTGGCGATTTTGAAAAATCAAATTGGTAGGTTCAAAAGATGTGGAGGAAGGTTGTGAATGGATCAGTCAGCTTCAGCTTCAGTGTCAGAGATGCAAGGGCTTGCTTCGTAGGGGAGGAATTTCTCGCCTAACTTACGGAAGAGCTCCTGGTCAGATTTTTTGGGATGCCAACAACAGTTGGCCGATATGACAATCAAGCATCAGACCGAACCAATGCAGAGAAAAGGGTGAGCACAACCTTCCGTTAACTGACAGCCGTCATGTCCACCATCAATTTTCACTTCAGAGATTTTCAAGGGTTGTTCATTTGAGTTTGTCATTTGGGTGTGGTTTGATGTTTAAGTTTGAGGTGTTTGTGGTTTCGCGTAAGTATTTTAGTCTTTGGTTTCCCGGGCTCCGCTTGGCCGGCCCCTTCGCGTTTCGTGTTCTGGTTTTGGCGCTTGTGTTGGCGCTAGGTGGCTGTTTGCGGCACATGTCGCCTGGGCTGGTGGTGGGGTTCGTTGGTTGGCTCTCCTGGGGCTTTGGCCCGGTCTTCCTCCACTGCGGTTCTTCTGTGCCCCTGTCCGGTTGTCGTCTTGTTGGGGTTGTTGCTGGTGTGTTGGGTGTCTTCGCGCTTTGCCCCTGCGTTCTTCCCGCTTCTTGTCTGTTTCCGTGCCTTGTTCTCGCGTTTTGCTTTTTGGTTTCACTTTATTTGGCGTCAGTTTTGGCGCGCGGAAGTTTCTGTTTGGCAGTTATTTTCCGCGGGAGTTTCTGCACATGTTTTTCAGTTTGTTGGCAAGATGTTCAGATTTATTTGATGGCAGTTTTGAACTTTGGCACAATTTCATTCCTTCGATGTCGTCCGCTGTTTGTCTTGTGATGCAATGAAGTGACTACGGCCTTTGCAAAGAATTCCAATTGAGTTGTTCGGGACCTATCGGCTTTAGCCTCCGTATTTTTGATGCCCACCCATTGGCATTTCCCACCCCAGTTTTGGGGACGAATCAAGGTGCTCTTATATGGCATACACAGATCAAGAGCTGGCAAAGATGATTGCTTTCATATCAATGCTTCTTTCATATATGGAAGTCGAATGGGATTCTTCAGCTGACAGAATTGGCGACGTGGAGAACATCGCATCGCTGTTTAAGGCGATCCTGGAACATGTGGGACAATCTCCGTCCTTACAATCTATTACATTTATATGGCAGTGCTACACTCAGGGACTTCTGACGATGGAGACCCAATACTTTCCTGACGTGGATGCTCAGGCTCCGGTCCATTTGGCATTACCTCTGCACTGCTTACCTCTTTCTCGGGTGACCATGACTACATGGAATCAACACCATCACCTAGTAGAACCATGTTTTCAATCACTGGTGACTCTAAAGAAGTGGATTGCGGCGAATTATTCAGAAGAAATCCACGCGGATTTGATTGCGACCTGCGAAGACGCAAATTTGTTAGTGGAGGCAGTAGCAGACTTTTGCGCTACACCAGCGTGCAACGGGGAGGAATTTCTCGCCTAACTTGAACGGAAGAGCTCCTGGTCAGAATTTTTTGGATGCCAACAACAGTTGGCCGATATGACAATCAAGCTTCAGACCGAACCAATGCAGAGAAAAGGGTGAGCACAACCTTCCGTTAACTGACAGCCGTCATGTCCACCATCAATTTTCACTTCAGAGATTTTCAAGGGTTGTTCATTTGAGTTTGTCATTTGGGTGTGGTTTGATGTTTAAGTTTGAGGTGTTTGTGGTTTCGCGTAAGTATTTTAGTCTTTGGTTTCCCGGGCTCCGCCTGGCCGGCCCTTCGCGTTTCGTGTTCTGGTTTTGGCGCCTGTGTTGGCGAACAGCCTAAAGAAGCTTTAAATGACACTCTCAATGACATCCTAAAGAAACCCTAAAGAAACCCTAAAGGACGCTCTTTAAAAAAAACTGAAATGAAACCCTAAACTTACACCTTAAAGAAACCCTAAATGAAACCCTAAATTAAAACCCGAAAGAAACCCACTTGAACGTTTAGAAATCGTGAAAAGAAATCCTGATAAGAAACTCTTGCATGAAACCGCAAAGAAACCCTAAATGACACCCTAAATTGAAAGCCCAAAGAAACCCTAAATGAAATCTTCAAGAAACCCTAAATGAAACCGTAGAGAAACCCTAAAAAAACCTAATTGAAACCCGAAAGAAACCCTAAATGAAACCATACATGAAACCTTAACTGAAACCCTAAAGAAACCCTAAATGAAACCCTAAACGAAACCCTAAAGAAACCCGAGGTGAAACCCTATATGAAACTTTCAAGAAACCTTAGAGAAACATATTTGAAGGTTTAGACATCCCGATAAGAAACCCTGCATGAAACCGTAAAAAAACTTACATGAAACTTTAAAAAAACTAAGCCTAAAGAAACCCTAAATGAAATTTTAAATGAAACCGTAAAGAAACCCCTAAAGGAAACCCTAAATGCCCTAAATGAAGCCCTAAATGAAACCCTGAAGAAACCTTACATGAAAGCCTAAAGAACCCTCAAGAAACCGACATGAACGATTGAAGTATCAAAATGAAGCAAATACCATGCAAATGAGATGTGGCAAATACCATGCAAAATGGAAGGCGACCATGGCCAAATGCAGCAAATACCATGCAAAATGCACAGTGAGCATGCAAAATGTAGCAAATACCATGAAAAATGACAGGTGCTAGTTCCAAACTGTTGCAAATACAAGGCAAATAGCACCAGGAAAGAAAACCAAAATGTGATGTCCGGAATGACTTGGTTAATAGCTGACTGCGGTGTGTTTTGTTGATTTGTAGTACTATGAAAATGTATGCATAAATCATGTTTATGATTTCACGTGGGCACATGCAGGTAGGTCAGCTGATACTGGGATCCACCCTGCCACTCGGAAATCTCAGGAAACGCCTGGCCAGAAAAAAAGGGAAGTCCTAATGAATTAGGATGATCAAAGCAAGCAGTGCCAAGATGTACCAAGCTTTTTGTTTCGCAAATTCCAAAAGCCTTGCAATTCAACGACAAGTTCTGTCCCCTGAATGAAGTTCAAACCTTGCTTTGTTGGCTCAACGCGCATCATTGTTGCTTGCCTTTTGCCTCACATTGTGCCCAATTTCCTCCACTCCCCATGAACGGCATCAATCTTCGTGTCTTTTTCTGGCTAGAAATCATCATGGTTTCATGCAGAAACACCAGGTTTTTTAGACAAAACACAGACAAAACACAGACAAAACACCGGGGGTTCACAATTTTTCGAGGTGCCAGGTCTCCAATCCACTGGATGAAACCTGGAGCCCGGACACCTGGATTCGACGCAAAGCCGTGAAGCTGCTGCAGCAGCACGGCCGGCTCCTGGGCCCCTGGCGGGTCGATCCAAAACTCTTGGGGAAAGAATGCATATATTGTGATTGCAAATGTTGACTAGATCGACTAGATTTGAGATCTCATACCAGGTTTAAGGGCTGCTTTCATGTTTTCAGGAAAAATGATAAATATTCATAGATATATAGATATATAGATAGATATATGGGGAAAAGTTTAAATATCAATAACTTGACTGTGGATATCTACGAGACTCTCCAAACAGACGGGAAGACCCCATCTTTTCATGGGAAAACTGGATGGACTGTCGCCATACGGATATAATTTATTTTCTATACAATATAACATGTAATTTAAATAATATAGATAATGTATTTAAAATATATCATATTTTTATATAATATATAATATTGTTAAGTTTTAATATATATATATATTATAACATATGATATAGAACATATTTAATATAATATAATATAATATATTTAATTTAAGAAAAAGGAATACAATGTAATATATTATAATACAGTATAGTATTTTATCATTTAGTACAATATAATTTAATATAATATGACATATCATATGTATTGTATAATATATAGTTTTTAATATTTCATATTTTCATATATATATATATACTATAACTAAATATATATTTTGATATAATATAATACATAATATGTAAAAAAAATAGTAAATAATCATTAAATATACTTTTAAAATGATTTTAAAGTCTATAATATATTTTGTAATAAAATCTAATTTGATTTAATATATAATATTCAATATTTAATATATAATATTTACACTTAATATATAATATATAATGTTTAATTTGATACAATTTAAAGTGCAATATAGAATAATATTTCATATAATATAATATAGTATTATATTATATTATATAATATAATATGATATATAATATAATATATTATAATATAATATAATATAATATATCAAATATTATTTTTAATATTATTTAATTTAATATATAATTGAATATTTAGTATAAGGTTAATACATTATATATATATAATCTATTTTTCCCCACATCACTGTGTGGGGTTCTTGTTTTTCGCTTTGCACCCGCCGTTGCTTCCGCCCGCCCGTCGCCGCGCCGCCTCGTCTTAGAGTCTCACATCCCACACTACACATGGCTCTCACACCAACTCATCACACAGCACTCAGCTCTCACACCAACTCACACCACACATGGCTCTCACACCAACTCATCACACAGCACTCAGCTCTCACACCAACACTCTTAGCCTCTCACATCTCACACCACACATGGCTCTCACACCAACTCATCACACAGCACTCAGCTCTCACACCAACACTTCGTATGGCGCCGCCTCGTCTTAGCCTCTCACGTCTCACACCACACATGGCTCTCACACCAACTCATCACAGAAGCGGCAAGCGCAGCTCTCACACCAACTCACACAGCACTCAGCTCTCACACCACACACCAACTCATCACAGCAGCAGCAAGCGCAGCTCTCACATCACACCACACACACCACCACTCATCACACAGCACACTCATCTCATAGGCTTTCGTGTGGCTTTCGTGTGGCAGGCGCCGTACACAGAGCCTTCTTGAGGAGCTGCTGCGCGCGTGGGCGCCGCTCAGCCGCGGCTGGCTTTCGTGTGGCAGGCGCAGTACAGCTGCTGCGCGCGTGGGCGCCGTGAGCCGAGGCTGGCTTTCGTGTGGCAGGGGCCGTACACAGAGCCTTCTGGAGGAGCTGTTGCGCGCTTGGGCGCCGCTGGGCCGCGGCTGGCTTTCGTGGCAGTCGCAAGGAGGAGGAGGAGGAGGAGGAGCACATAGATATACACTTTGCGTGGCAGGTGTGGCACTTGGCGACATGGACGTGCATTCTGCGTGGCAGGCATGGCACTTATGGCACTGGGCTGGTTCCCGTTTGCGTGGCCGTGGCACTTCGCGACATAGATCTTCACTTTGCGTGGCAGGCGTGGCACTTGGCGACATGGACGTGCATTCTGCGTGGCAGGCATGGCACTTATGGCACTGGGCTGGCTCCCACACCATCTTTGACACACCAGTTTGTCACACACCATCTTTCACACACACCTTTGTCACACACCATCTTTGACACACCACTTTGTCACACACCATCTTTCACACACCACTTTGTCACACACCGTCTTTGTCACACACACTATCTTTGTCGCACACCATCTTTCCCACACAACTTTGTCACACACACACACCACTTTGTCACACACCATCTTTCACACACAACTTTGTCACACCCTCTCTTTCACACACAACTTTAACACACACACACAATCTTTCACACACAACTTTGTCACACACCATCTTTATCACACCACTTTGTCACACACCATCTTTCACACATCATTTTTCACACCACTTTGTCACACACCATCTTCCACACACCATCTTAGACACGCCATCTTTTACACACCAGCTTTCACAGAAAATTTGTCACACACCATCTTTGACACACCATCTTTCACACACCACTTTGTCACCCACCATCTTTGACACACCATCTTTCACACACCACTTTGTCACACACAACTTTGTCACACACCATCTTTCACACACATCTTTCACACACAACTTTGTCACACACCATCTTTCAACCACCATCTTTCACAGACAACTTTGTCACACACCATCTTTGACACACCATCTTTCACAAACCAACTTTCACACACCACTTTGTCACACACCATCTTTGACACACCATCTTGTTTGCACCACTTTGTCACACACCATCTTTCGCACATCATCTTTCACACCACTTTGTCACACCATCTTCCACACACCATCTTTGACACACCACTTTGTCACACACCATCTTTGACATACCATCTTTCACACACAACTTTGTCACACACCATCTTCCACCACACCATCTTCCACCACACCATCTTTGTCACACAACATCTTTCACCACACCATCTTTCACACACACAACTTTGTCACACACCATCTTTCCTCCATCTCCTCCTTTGTCTTTCCTTCCTTCCCCGTCCCTGCTACAACATTTGTTGCTCATTATTGGAAGAAGCTGGCTTGTGGGGTTATCCGGTCCTTTAATTTCATTTTATGTTAAACATAATATATATATATATAACTATATAATCTTTAATATGCAACATTTAAGATATAAAATATAGTAATTAATATTTAATATATGAAATATTTTCAACCAATTTCAATAATACAAAAATAAAATATATTTTCACAACTAATATATAATTTCAAAAAAAAAGGTAATATCTATTTTCTTTTAATATACAATATATAGTATTTTTATCTAACATATTATATTTATTATCTAATAGAATTTATGTTTATATTATATATTTTAACAAAATATAACATCATATAATATAATATAAATTAGTTTTCATGATTTAATATATTATAATATGATATGTTATAATATAATATTTCTTAATATAATATAATATTGGTTATTCATATATGAAATAAACATGATCTTGATTTTTATCTCGTGGGGAATTGGATTGGTTTAGCATTTGGTCCACCTAAGAGTTATATAAACTGAAATTGTAAGAAGCGAAGCAACAAACCACAACGACAAATTTATAGAACAAACAACAATAAATCACGTACAACTGGGGCTTCTCCAAAGGTATGACCTCGCGAACATCCCAAGGTTGTCCTGGTTAAGCTTCGGATTTGGATTGTGTCGCAAGAGCATGCCATGAAGACCTATCACCATGGTGAGTAGATATGAGATGTTATGAACCACGGACGGGCACAAGGATGATTTTATTACCTTGATGAAAATTGATTTCTTGATTTTTTGTTTTGAAAGTGTTGGTTTTCTAGTCCTATGATCAGTTAATAGGTAGTTTATCCAATTATTTGCTTTGTACCATCCCAGGTGGTGATTTCGCACCCATCCACAGTACCTTCCGTGTCCGGCCAAGGAACAAGCCATGGTTCCTTCAGGTGAATTTCCTGAGCCCCCACCCGCCCTTCATTGTGAAGCCCGGTTCCGAGCACATTATGCAAGATCCTGGGCTGAACATCATCTCCAAATCAGCAGTTTGGCAGTTTCCTCTGGATTTTCACATTTTTAGATACGTATTCTCATTGTGTGGGTTGGTTCATAATCCAATTCCCCCAAAATCCTCTATAACCAATGATTTTGAGGGTATTTTAGTGGTTCCGCTCGCGGCTTTTCAATGGTTTTCAGGGGTGTCCTAAATCTAAACTCAGGAATTGGAAGGCCAACTTCCACCAGCCATTGATGCGGAGATGCAGACAACTTTGGTGCCTTGAGTTCAACCCCCATATCATGCAATGGGTAGAAATGAAAAACTACACCAATTGATAATCTCAGAAAAAATATCCCAATTATATGGCCATTACTTCCAATTAGACTCCTATTGTTATTGTTAGTGCGGCATCTGTGTTTTGCATGTTTTTTTGTTTGATCTTAGCCTTGCAAGTGTTTAGCATTCAAAGACTTGGGAAGAGACATTCGGCATCCGAACTCAGAACCCCTTCATTTGTTTGAAACATATTTCATAAACAATATCGAAATTGATGATAAAGATGTCAGTCTTTGTGAAAATGTGTTGATCATTGTCACAATGTCATAGACAATTGACATTGATTGTCATAGAGTGTCATGAGTCATGTCATTGATATGCTGCATGATCAAGCCGGCAGTGCATAGGAAAAGCCACCATTTATGTCGACCATGTTCCGTACCGGGAACCATTGGTTTTCCACATTTTTGTCCGTGTCTACCCTAGGGTATCAATGGATGCTCTCAGACTTTCACCAACTTCACGTTTTTCGGCCTGTTTTTCCATGAGGCTTCAGCCACCTTCCCAAAGGTGATCCTGCCAGCGATAGATGATGAATGAGTATCCTGATTACCATCCAATTATTTGACGTAGATATGGAAAATCACCATTTTTTAGGTAATTCGTCTATAAATGGGCAATTGTCCGTAGCTACGTGAGTTTACCAGAGAGTAATGCGTGTTGGTGTTTTTGTTGTTGTTGTTGTTGTTTGCTAACCCCTTAATGAACCCTTATTGTTGGGGGGTCACCTTTGGCTTCAAGAAATCTCCAGCATCGGAGACACCTACCAGATATAAGGCCTATTTTTTGTGGCCTATGGTTTGGGGAATGCCTTGCAAAATACGGCCTTATATGGT